>JAYEVE010000775.1:0-132042 GCA_036346375.1 Guadua angustifolia
GATGAACAATCTTTATCAGGAGGAAACACACTATAATTGCAGTATGCATGATCCGGGGAAGTTGCTGAACATATCTATAGTGTAAATTCCGTATTAATTACCTTTCAGGAAGCCTTGAAACATTAAGTTTTCGAATACCTTGACATGTAGCTTAGTGACAACCGCTTGAAAGATTAATAAACTATACCTGCTTTGCTAAATTGAATTTGAACCCTGAAAAAACTACTTTTAAAATAGCACGATATGCAACATATATAGTTCTAGATCCAGTAAATACCAAGAGCTGGTAGAAACGGGCATGTTAGTACCTAGAAGCAAGAAATGTAGAGGGCACTAAAATGCAAGAAGCAAAATCAACAAATTACTAACATGAAGATTTTGCTAGTGTTCAAGCAACAAAGAGAGGTCATGTAATCAAATCCTAAGAATCCATAAGCAACCTAGCATATACTCTCTTCGTTATTTTTTAAATTGCATTTTAGAATGTGTGCAGTCAACTTTTAAAACTTTGTCCGCTAACATGCACAAAAGTATTTCGATTTGTTACTTGGAAATGTTATCACTAGATTTGTCATAAAAAAATACTTTCATATCATTATATTTTTAATAACTTCTACTAATACATGACTGGAAAAATAATGTTCAAATGTATGAATCGGAGACTACGTCGATGTTCAAAATGACGAGCTAAACTAAAAATGGAGTTAGTAGTTTTTTAGATAAAGGAAGAATTTTATTAATCTCAAGAACATTACATCGAGAAGATACAATGTCTTGAAACGTCTTCCGGCCTCTGTTTCACAAGAAGCACACAGCCCAAAAACCAAAAAATCACACACACTCTAAAGACTAATAATTCGAAGATTAAACCGCTACCCATGCTCTTGGGAGAAGAAATCCTTGGCCACCTGGACCAACCGGAGCGTAGCGTTCACTAAAAAAGTTCGCAAATCCGACTTCTGTAACACAACCCAAGTACGAAGCCAATGGGAAGTAGCATAAATAGCCTGCAAAGGAGATGAGTTGGTTTTCTTTTGGAAGACAATGTCATTTCTGTTTAACCAAATAGACCAACAAATGGTTGCGGCCCCTAGTAAAACAACATTTTTAATACCCTTCGCAAAACTACCGAGCCAACTTCCAAACATATTAGAAATACTGAAAGGTCGAGCAATACCAAAAGCGAGATACAGAAAACCCCATACCATGCGAGCAAATCGACAAGTAAAAAACAAATGCCTAATCGTCTCCGTTTCATGACAAAAACAGTATGTTTTACTACCTTGCCAATTTCGTTTGGTCAGATTGTTCTTAGTCAGAATAACTCCTCTTCTAATATACCATAGAAACACTTTGATTTTTAATGGGGTTTTTAACTTCCATAAACGCTTATTTAGATTAGGAACATCACAATTCATCAACGCCAAGTAATGAGACTTCACTGAGAATTGCCCAGATTGACACAAGTTCCAGTGAAATTCATCGTCATCATGCGTTAGATGTAAATTGGCGATGCGTGAAAGCAAATCATTCCACTCCACCAACTTAGCTCCAATCAGTGACCTTCGTCAAGAAATATTTGGCTGAGAAGACATGAAAACATCGGCAATAGTTATGGATTGTCTTTGTGATACTATATAACCCAGGATATTGATCTTTTAAAGCGCAATTGCCAAGCCAGTTGTCTTCCCAAAATCTCACCTGTGATCCATTATTTATTTTGAAAGTGCCAAAACGAAGGAAATCCCGTTTAACCTTCATCAAACTGGACCAGAAATGCGAGTCTCCTAACTTCCACTCAGCTTGTACCAGCGATTTAGACACAAGGTATTTATTTTTAAGGAGCTTCTGCCATGTACCATCTGTTGACAAAAGTTTAAACAACCACTTACTCAGAAGCGCAATGTTCTTAACATTTAAGTCATGAATTCCAAATCCCCCTTGGTCTTTGGGCTGACAAAGAATATTCCATTTTGCAAGACGATATTTTCTTTTACCTTCATCCCCTTGCCAGAAGAAGCGAGAACGGAAGTAATCAAACTTCTTAAGAACTCCTCTAGGAATCCTAAAGAAGGACATCATATACATCGGAAGGCTACTTAACACTGAATTGATGAGTGTTAGTCTGCCTCCAACTGAAAGATGTTTCCCCTTCCAACTGCTGAGTCGCTTTTCAAATCGCTCTTCTACTCAAGTTTCCAATCAATTTCGCGATTTCTTAAAATAAATAGGAATTTCTAAATATTTCAGAGGAAATTCCTTGTTTCTGACCAAACAAATCCATATATCGATCTAGTGAATCCGAGCATCACCCAAGCGAATAATTCGCTTTTATGGAAATTTATTTTGAGACCAAACTTGTTCAAACGCACAAAGCAATAACTTCATGTTGCAGGCTTTATCCAGATCATGTTCCATAAATAAAATTGTGTCATCGGCGCATTGTAAAATAGATAAACCATCATCAACAAGGTGAGGTACAACTCCACCAATTAGCCCCATCTCCTTAGCTCTTCTAATCAACACAGCCAACATATCGGCGACAATATTAAACAATAACGATGATAAAGGATCACCTTGACGAAGCCCTTTTCTTGTTTGGAAAAAAGGGCCCACATCATCGTTAACATTAACCGCCACACTACCGCCCGAAATGAAGGACCGAATCCAAGAAATCCACTTGGACGAGAAACCTTTCATTCATAAAGTCTGAAACAGAAAGGGCCATTTAACTTTGTCATACGCTTTCTCAAAATCAATTTTAAAAATAACCCCACTAAGTTTTTTCCTATGCATCTCATGAATTGTTTCATGCAATATGACGACCCCTTCTAAGATGTTACGTCCCCTCAAAAACGCTGTCTGTGACGGGCTAACTACCTTGTCCGCAATCATAGTCAACCTGTTTGTAGTAACCTTGGTAAAAATCTTAAAACTCACATTAAGCAGGCATATCGGTTTATACTGCTGTATGACATTAGCTTCCTGAACTTTAGGAACAAGAGTAATTATTTCAAAATTCAGACTAAAAATAGGGAAATCTCCCAAGAAGAACTCCTGAAACATCAACAAAAGATCACCTTTGATAGTATCCCAGAATTTTTGATAAAATTCCGCAGGAAAACCATCAGGACCGCGAGCTTTATTGTGTTCCATTTGGAAAACAACTTCTCTAACTTCTTTCTCAGTGAACTGAGCAGTAAGAAAAGTGTTTTCCTCTTGGGAGACTTTCGGAATATCCTGATTAACTTCCTCATCAAAGGCTAACAAACTCTCCTCCGGATCCTCAAATAGATCTTTATAGAACTTGGTTATGTACCGTTTAAGGTTAGCCTGGCCCTCAATCTTCGTATCCTCATGGTCCAAAAAATAAATTCTTTTTTTTCGATGCTTGCCATTGGCAACCATTTGAAAATACCTAGTATTATTATCGCCCAAAAGAACATCATTCACTTTTGCCCGCTAATAAAATTTAAGTTCTTCATCTCTGAGAAGCTTTGCCAACTGATCTCAAGCCTGAGCAAGGTTCTCTTGCTCGAGAGCAGACAAATCCCTGCCCTCAGCAGCAATATCCAGCTCGGAAATTCTTACTTGGAGTTCTCTTTTCCTTTTCTTATAAACACCTGTGTTATTCTGAGCCCAACCCCGAAGAAATCTACGCAATGCTCCTATTTTGCGATTCCACCGTTGTACAGAGTTATTCCCTCGTACCGGCTTATTCCAAATTTCGACCACCCTGTCATGGAAGTCTTCTCGGTTAAACCAACTAAACTCAAATCTGAACTGTTTAGCATATCTAGAGAAAACTGGAACTCCAATATCTAACAAAAGAGGGTATGATCCAAATGCCTCTATCCAACGCCTCGAATGTAAACATGTGGGAATTTAAACTCCCACTCGGTAGTCATAAGAACCCTATCTAACTTCTCATAGGTTGGATTGGGTAAGGAGTTCGCCCAGGTAAATTGACGACCCGTGAGATCAATCTCTCTCAAATCAAAACTATCAATTACAGCATTGAATAAGAATGGCCAACGAGAATTGAATCTGTTATTATTCTTGTCTGTACTTCTCCACATAATATTAAAATCCCCTCCAATAAGAGTAGGTAAATGATTATGTTGGCAAGACCTCACCAGTTCAGCCAGAAATGCTGCTTTAAAGTCATCCAGAGCTGGACCGTAGACTGCCATTAAAATCCACTTAAATTTGTCGCTCTTATTTCTTAGATGAAATTTGATAAAAATTCCTTCCTCAATAAGAAGCAGATCAAAACACGCGAATTAATCCTAAAAGAATCCCACCGATCTACCCCTAGGGGAAGCGATGCCAAACGAATCCACACCTCCGTAAAGCCGTGCTGATTCGACGGACATATCTTGTCACTGCTCCAATATTGCAATGAATTCCAACCTATTATCTTTAATGACCTCTCAAATATACCTAAATTTAGCCAAGTCTGAAAGACCTCGCTATTCCGTAAAAAACCCTTCATAGTAACCTATTCTTTTCTTTTGATTTCCGGCTCCTACGAGACTTACGAAAGCAGAGGCCATGAGATCACAAATTTTCATGTCTAGATCCTCCGCCTCTAGGTCCACTTCAAATATCTTTAGGCAAATGCATAAGTAGGTCATCGTCCACATTAGCGGTTTCATCATCACTTGATTCAATGGATTGACCACCCCATCACAGAACGCATTTCTAGCGCCATCCGTTGCCTAACCGATTGGGTCAACTTTAATCTATCAATTTCCAACTGCTTTTAATGCTTTAATTGATAGATTGGATCCACTACCATTCTTTTTCAAAGAAAAGCCTATATTAACAAGCTTCTTTGCACACAACTCATCGACATAGCAACAAAAGAAGAAGAATTAGGACAAAGTTGACGCATCAGCCTCTCTGTGATAGAGGAATCGAGACTTAATATGGTCTCTCAATGGAGGAACCACCGCCTTGATCCCCTGAATCAACATCCAAATTCCGACCGCAGCTTCTCCTCATAGCTTTGCATAGTGCATCCCCATCTCACAAAGATGTACCGTCAAGAATTTGAACATTACATCGTAAGTTACTACCGAGACCATCAATCAGTGAAAATGAACCGGTTGCATACCACTATAAGAAGAAGAAATACCTTGCACTTCTTTCTTCCCCGACCACACCTTGCACTTTGTCCTCGATAATGAACCGGTAAGCCCATCCAACTCCCGCACAACCGACACATCTTGACATAAGGATGGAAAGCCTTGATCCTCCAGTTGCAAGTTCGGCTTGTACGCTTGCAAAGAGCGATCCGGAGAAACCTCTGCACACATTGCCACTTGAGAGCTCAAAACATCCTTCACACTCATAATGTGTTGTGACTGTACCAAGGAATTATGCAAGAGACTACCAGCAGTAACCGAGTTAGAATGAACCAGTTGCATACCACTAAAAGTAGAAGAAACACCTTGCACATCATTCTTCTTGACTCCACCTTGCACATTGTCCTGGATACCAGAACCAGCCGGCCCATCCAACTCCCGCACAACCGACACAGCTTGACAAAAAGATGGAAGGGCTTGGTCCTCCAGTTGCAAATTCGGCTCGTACACTTGCAAAGAGGGATCCGGAGAAACCTCTGCACACATTGCCACTTGAGAGCTCAAAGCATCCTGCATTAAAACACCCCCATCAGTAGCCATCACAATTGGAACTGAATTATTCAGAGAGGAAGAACATACCTTCACACTCATAATTAGCTTTGGCTGTACCAAGGAATTATGCAAGGGACTACCATCAGTACCCGAAACCTGGGAACCTCCTTCATAAAATGGCTCTCTGTTCTCCTGGCCCAACAAGTGTTCCTGCTGAGTAATCCCTTTTATAACCACCTCATTACATAAGCCTGTTGACTCCCCCATAGCCGACACACCTTGACACAAAGAGGGAAAGGCTTGTTCATCCAAAATCAGCGTCTGTCTGGCCACTTGCCCTGAGATATCCTGTTGAACCTCTGTACACTTTTCCAATCGTAGACTTGAAACATTCTTTGCACTTATATCTGGCATTTTAGTCACCAAAATATTAGGCAAAGTAACCTCAAGGTTCAACCCAGAAAAGCTCTTCAATTTTTCATGAGCACTCCACAACACACTCTCTGACGAGGCACCAGCCATCTGCATAGGAATTGGGCCACTGCCTGATATATCCGAACTAGAGGAAGCAAGATCAAGAGTACTTTTCTATTTCTTCAGACCTTGATCATCCTCTCCCCCTTTGTTCGCTCCATCAGTTTCTGAATTACCATCCTCTTTGTGCTCAGAACCATGAAAATTTGGCGGAGGCAAGGTTGGCTCAAAAGAATTATCTTCCATTGTGAAGACAATATCGTAGCCCACCTTATTGAAAACCAAATCTGTTTTTAGTGGTAATTGACTCCTATCAATCATCCCAACCAAAATTCGAATCACACCCTTTTTCCTATATGTATACATATCAACTTCCAGGGAAACCCCAATCAAGGATCCGAGTGCCCAAAAGCCCAGATAATGCCTCCAAGCACGCGGCACCCCCAATACATGCACCCAAACCTCATCTAGATGATAAGCTGGTGCAACATCCCCACTAAACTCCCACTCAGAAATAGTGAGTGTAACTTGATGACTTTTCAATTTATATTCTATGTCTGTCATCCGCTTTAACTCATCAACAGAAGGAAAAGCAACTAGAAAAGCATCAGTTTCATGTGGTAGAGCCTCCCAGGTCCAATCAATTCGAGTAAGCCTTGCAAGCTCTGCTTGGACCGTAGTAGCATCCAGAGTACCACCCGAAATTCTAACCAGTGCCGTTGGAGCCGGGTCAGGTGTTTCTAATTTGTAATCGAACTCAGGAATTCTAAAGAAACACAACTCATTTTTCGCACACCCAAACATCGATGCATTTGCTTTCGGCAACTTAAGCAACGGACACTTGACCGGCATATGCGAATTCATTTTATTGCAGATAAAACAGTCTAAATTCGCTTGACAAACCGATTCAAGGTGACCAACTATTTTGCATCGAAAGCAAAAAGGAGGGCGTGGTTTTTTCACCTTGGTAGCATCTGGCACATTCATCTCATTCGCAACGCCAATGTTCCCAGCAGCAGCACCATCCACCGACTGGGTCATTGGCCCCAATTGTTGCCGCACTGGCGCAAAGAGACGCCCCCTCCCGCCATTAAAGTGACCACGGCCAGCACTCTGAGCATCGCGGCCTCTCCTGCCATGTGAGCCCTGATCATGCCCTGCCTGGCCCGCAGACAGAGCTGCAATCCTCCCAAACACACCACGCCCAGCCGGTTGAAATTGTTGCGGCCCTTGAGTCCTCCCCCGAAGAGTTCTAGCAAAAGGAGGTCTATCCTGACCCACCGCCGAAGACCACTGAAGGCGATCCTGCTACGGCCGATCCATCCTCAGCAGCTGCGGCTGACGAGCAGCAATTTCGGCATAGGAGCACCAAGACTCGCCAACCCTAGGGCCAACAGATGGGGACGAAGATATCTGGCAAGTGGACCTCCTGTGAATCGGTCGTCTTAGTAAATTACGGGTCCTTCCATACAGTTTGGCCCGATCCACCAAAACGCCGTGACTTTCGCCTCCTTTCAAATTTTGAAGCATGACGCCCCCGATCGAGCCTGACGAACGAACCTCGAAAACCCTTGTGGTCACCAGAGTCGCTGCAGCCACCGGCGGCCATACAACATCAACCCCATGCAGACCAGGAAGTCCTGGCCTATCGGCAAAAGGTGGCGACATACTTCCACCCATCGGAGTTTTCGGCCAAAAAGCCTGCAACGTCAACTTCGGCCGAAGACAGGGCTTTGGCAATGGCCCCTGCTATGGGCGAATCTTCCAGCTCCGACGAGGAAAGCGACGGTTATGGCTCTCCTCCGAAACTGACATAGAAATGCAATCCTCACCAATAGGTGCCAAAGCATTAGCCTTGTTAACTCGATTACTAAAACGAACAGAATGCAACTCTGCCACCACTGTTTCATTTCTGACACCTCCAGATGATGAAACATTGAGATCCTCAACCGTAGATGAATTGGCCTTAGATAAATCTTTTGATGTATCCACCAATTCAACAGCAGTTGGTACAATCGTTGATCCAACACAATGAGAATTAACAATATTACCTGAACAAACCTGATTCCGCGAGAGACTAGCCATCAGCCATCCGATCCTCTGTTAGCACTTAAGTGATGAAGGCAATTCTTCTCTTCAAGATGCTCAGACCGCAAATGTCAAGGTTGACTTATTGAGAAGGAACGCAAAGCAAGAGAAGAACCAAGGTAGTAGACCTGCCGGGTTGGCGCAGGTGGCTACGGTGACCAAGCTAGAGGCGAGCCGGGGTGAGGGTCGGTCGAGCCGAAGCCGGGTTGCCACTGGCCAAGACCTGCTAAGGGAGGAGAAGCCCCAGAGAAGTAGGGGAGTTCGGCCGAGAGAGCCGAGAGAGAGAGAAAGGGGGGGGGGGATCGAGAGCCAAGGGAGTAGAAGAAGTAGGGAGAGGGAGTATTCCTGGAGTTAGTAGTTATTAGGACTAAATCTAACTTTTAGCAAGAGAAGGCGAATGAAACAACGGTTAGACTATCCACCAATTAGGAACGTACATTCTAAACCACACGTAGTTTGGTACTAGTTACAACTGAGGTCTCTTCTCCCAAATGCTCCTCCGTCCAAATTTACAAGACGTATATTTTAAACGGTCTTGTGTATAAATGTAGGACGTATTTTATATTCTAATGCAAAAGTAGTATAAGGTTTCCTTTATACCCCTAATAAATATCCAACTTCACTTTATAGTCCCTGCATGCATACATTGAAAATAAGGGTTGATATATATAATAATTAGAGGTAGTCTAGATATTATAATATCTTCTTGATCCATATGCAAAAGGAAAATATATCCTATAAACTTGGATAAAGAAAGTACAAATTTTGGATGGACATAAGTGTTTTTTTTCTCCCAGCAACTCTTTTGGTGAACTGGGCAACTAATTGTCTCCTGTCGAAGGCCATGCGAACTGATGTTTATTACATGGCCAAAAAGTAGTTACTCCCAGTGGCGGAGGCAAGGGGGGCCTGCAGGGGCCATGGCCCCTCCCAATGAAAGCGGCAAAAAAAATTTATTCATCGCTAATTATTTGATTCTGTGATCCGTTTTAGGCTTTTAGTATCTAAGGTCCAGGCCCAAGTATCCAAGGTCCAGCATCCAATTTTTTACTCATTCAGCTCATTGAAAATTGATGATATGTGCTCTCTAGCTTCAAAGTTCTACCATGCTGATTTTTCAGAGTAAGAAAGAAGTACCTTGAGGCTTCAATTACAACATTACGAACATGATGTACCTACAAATTCTAGGTTTCAGAATTTGACAACCATTGCTGATCTTTGTCGCCTACCAGCGTAAACCGGGAAATCGATGAATATTACTTGATTGACAGGTTATATAACATTTACTCTGTTCATTTAGTTGATTACTTTTTTATCATTATAGAAAATGCTAATCATATATTTCCTTGGCAAGTTGATTCGGCTTGTTTTAACTCTACCAGTTTCAACAACAACGACAGAGCGTGCCTTTTCTGCAATGAAACTTGTAAAGACAAGGCTTCGAAATAAGATGGAGGATGAGTTCTTAAGAAATTGCTTAATAACTTACATAGAGAAAGATTGCAATGGGGTTTACAACGGATAAACTTATTGATGACTTCGACACAATTTAGACACGCCGAGTAGCTACCGAAATGAAACATGTTAGTTATTTTAACCATCATTTTTACCATTAGATTTTTGTTGATTTTAACTTATATGCATGCAAATTTAGTAAAAATTTCTTGCTATATTTCAAAGATATGGTTGATAGCTATAATTATTAAAATTTCTACTATACTATATATATTAGGATTGTTTGGCCCTCCTTATATATTATTTCTGGCTTCGCCAACTTGGTTATTCCCTAGATTATGGCAGGCCTAATAGACTTTCTAAGTTTATTTATAACATAAATCCTATATCAGCTATTTGATAAAGAGAACTCATATATTTGTAGCCAAGAGAACTCCAACATGGTTTGTTTTATTGATCTCAATGTTTTTCTTAAAAAAAACCCTTGATTAAAGACCTACAATCTTCAGTGAAGCTAGAGGGAGATAAACATTTCAGTTAGCACTTAGCAACTGTTGTTTAAAATAAAAGCATACAAACTCTCCATCTTGGCCATCCGATCGGCGTGGAAATAAATCACCTATGCGCATTTGAAATCAGGCTGATTATGCCCTCTTGAGTCTGCTGGACTTTTATATAGATTGGAATTTTTTATGCAACAAACCGAACAACAAACCTGCGTAAGCGAACAAAACAAGACTACCCAAGTAGAAAAACAAGGTAACAGTGGAGTAGCACTAAGAAACTCTGGATTTTGCATCAATTATTGAGCGGATGAAGTTAGTACATCCTAGAGGGGAGAAACAGAAGGAAAAAAAAAAAGAAAAGTCTTTGGCGGCCGAAGACTAGGAAACATTTCGCCGCCTTCTTTTCTGTACTGCCACCGCAATCGCTAATACAGTTCTCTGCATAATTCGTATTTTTTTTGAAAGGGCAGCAAGAGAGTTGCTGCTAATTTTATTAAGAGGAAAAAAAAAGGAGGATAGATCCTGTTTTTTAAGGAAAAAATCGAACCCGTAAAAAAACCTCACAATTAGCCACTATTGAGAACTATAACAAGTACACCGCTCCGGTGAAAAAACCTCATAATTCGCATTTCTTCGTATCGTTTAGATCTGGGCAGCTACGCAAAGTCTCCGCTGCGCACAGCGCAGCATGCCGGCCGCTTCATTTATTTAAAGAAACCTCCTCCCTCCAACACAAGGAGAGACTTCGTCTGACAGCTTCCTCCCTCCCTCACTCCCTCCTTGTTGCTGCTCTCCTTTGTCCCTCTTCGGCTCCGGCCAAACGGCTGGCGAGCCAGGGCCGGCCGCCGGCCTTGCGTGCATCGACGCCGTCAGCCTCGTCTAGCTAGGTACTCATCGCCCTCTCATGCCTCCATTCCATTCATTGGCATGTTTCTCTCACATAAGTCGGAGAGAGATCCCAGTGTCTATTAATTGGCTTGTTCCTCTCATACTTAATAAAGAGATGAAGACTTGAGGTTGCGTTTATATCCTTGCTTTGCTTGAACTGGGAGTGCATCCTTGGAGAGATTGTGCACGCAAATTAAGGAATTCTTTCTTTACTCACTGTAAAACTCTCTTGTTCTTCTTCTTCTTCAAGGGGAAAAAACTCTTTACCACTCACTACCCTCCCAAAAAAAAAAAAGATGTGGCAAGGGAGTAGTATCTGGAAAGACCCCTGTCAGTAGCTGTTAGTAGTAGTGAAAGTTTCATTTAGTTATCTAGAATTTGACAAAGGTGTGTGAAAGGTTGGGACTTGGGAGGTCAAGAGTACAGCCAATGGGGATGATTTGTGATCAGATTAACCCTTAAACAAATGAGATTATTATTGTCTTGGCCTTTGGAACTGAGTGAGGGCGGTGTACATGACCCTAGGGGATCTTTGATTAAATTACAAAAAAAATACCTAGCGTCATGTGAGGTTCATAATTAAAATTTTGTGCATGAGTTAAACACAGGGTTGGTGTATCTGTGGTTTGGAGGTCAATATACGCGAATATAGGAGTACTATCGGAATGATTCTCCCGCGGTTTCTTGTCAAAAGAGTTTCTCTATATTGAATAAATATACATCCCTCTGTTTCTTTTCAAAACAGTTCATCTATGTTGAACAAATACGCATGGCATATTCTTGAAATCATTTGGACTTTTACAGAAAGAACTGGGTTCATTCGAATTTGGTCACTCCATAAGACCTGCTTCGTTGCGGAGTACTCCCTCTGTTTCCAGATGCATATCATTTTAGCTTCCAAATTTTGTTCTAAATACATGTTATTCTACAATTTCAATGTGACTTTCTATTCTTTTATTTCTTCTACACCTCTCTCCTTGAGCTATTTCTAATGTCATTTACTAATATGGACTGGAGCAAGACACACCATCCAAAGATATAACAAAAATGTGCAATACAGTCTTTTGTAGTTTTGGTTTGATAAAGATGGACCTAGAATGATATCTATTTAGAAACAGGAAGGATATATGCTTCGGGTTCTCTCGCTAAAATCAATCATCTTCGTGCAGAGCAAATTGTGACTGATATGTGGACCCTACTGATGCTTTGGGGCCCACATATCAGTACAGCCCATAAAAGGTTTCCTTCAAAAGAACTGTTTGCTTAAATACTCCTGTCTATTCCTGGTATCTCTCTTCAGATACAACAATTGCAGAATTAATCTCGTATCGATTATAATCATGCAAGCAGGTATTCTATTAATGGTACTTCAGAATACAATCACAATTCACAAGGCAGATGCACTAAAGAAAATGCCAAATGATGACTAAAATATGCATGCATGCATTGCTTTGCACCCCTGTCGATTACATTTATGCTGCTGATTTACTAGGAGCCGGCACCGGTACCCAATGAATCTTGTGCATTTTCATTACTCCGTTGCTTTTAGCAGCAAAGAAACCAGAATATTTTTGGTTCTTTTTTAAAGCTTCCCATCTCGGTTGAGTCAACCTCTTCTTGTAAATGTAAAAAAGTTATGCTTGGTTTAAACACCACCACCACCACCATCATCATCATCATCTGAAGTCTTAGAACCATTGATGCAGGTGGTAAGTGCCGCAGGAGCCTAGAGTTTGATATACCAGTCCAACACCTGAAGAAGGCCTCCAAGGTGTTCGGGAAGTGCAGGCAAGAGCAGCAAGAAATCAGGAATGTCGCTCGAAGTCGAGAATTTGCCGAGCGCAGAGACGGCCAACCGGCTCAAGCGCCACGACTCCCTCTTCGGCGACGCGGAGAAGGTGTCCAATGAGAAGCACCATGGCTCCGAGGTATGCTTCTCCTGCAACGGTGCAACCTGGCGATCATGCTGCAGAGATGTTCCCTCTGCAGCGGAGCAGCCAGACTGTGGTTTAATTTCCCTTTTGGGCGACGCAGGGGAGCTGGATCCGGACGCTGCACCTTGCCTTCCAGAGCGTCGGCATCATCTACGGCGACATCGGGACGTCGCCGCTCTATGTCTACTCCAGCACCTTCCCTGGTGGCATCAAGAACAACGACGATCTCCTGGGCGTCCTGTCGCTCATCATCTACACCCTCATCATCATTCCGATGCTCAAATACGTCTTCATCGTGCTGTACGCGAACGACAACGGAGACGGTAAGCTCGTACCTCTGAAATCTGGGCATGATAAGCCGAAGTACAGGTGCTTACTACGTATGCCTGATGTTCAATTGGTATTTAACAACACCCAACTGTCGTTACAGGCGGCACGTTTGCGCTTTACTCGCTGATATCACGGTATGCCAAGATACGGCTGATCCCGAATCAGCAGGCGGAGGACGCGATGGTGTCGAATTACAGCATAGAAGCGCCAAGCTCGCAGCTGAGGAGGGCGCAGTGGGTGAAGCAGAAGCTTGAGAACAGCAGGGCGGCCAAGATTGTGCTCTTCACCCTCACCATCCTCGGCACATCCATGGTGATGGGCGATGGAACCCTGACGCCAGCAATTTCTGGTAACGAAACAGCAAATAGAGAGTCAGCAGCATCATCATGTGCGGTAAATGGTAATCAGTTTACAGAGTACTAACACGTTGTTCATGATTGTGCTGCAGTGCTCTCTGCAGTGAGTGGGATCAGAGAGAAAGCGCCAAGCTTGACTCAGAGTACGCGAAAACAGAATTAGCGAGATGTCGATGATTGATTCCTACCCTGTTTTTCGTCGCGCCTAATGTTTCTGACGTTGCTCTTTGTGCAGCACAAGTGGTCTTGATCTCGGTGGCGATTCTGTTCATGCTCTTCTCAGTCCAGCGCTTCGGGACTGACAAGGTCGGCTACACATTCGCTCCGATCATCTCAGTGTGGTTCGTGCTGATTGCTGGTATCGGAATGTACAACCTCGTCGTTCACGACATCGGCATTCTTCGGGCCTTCAATCCGATGTACATAGTACATTACTTCAGAAGGAACGGGAAAGACGGATGGGCTTCACTTGGTGGGGTTATCTTGTGCGTCACAGGTGACATTTCTGACCGAAAAAAATGCAACCGAAAAGGGATTCGATAGGCCTGCAAGGCTGTAATCTGGATTCTCTGTCATGTTGAACAGGCACAGAAGGTATGTTTGCTGACCTCGGACATTTCAACATCAGGGCCGTTCAGGTATACTTGCTTATTGCTTCACTGTTTTATCGCTCTCAACCATGTGTATCTAGTCTTCCAAAGTAGCAGTAATCTGTCCCTGAGCGAGGTTTCAGAAGTCAGAACAGAAGCATCTTACATCGGTTCCTGCATTTTCACCTGCAGATCAGCTTCAACGGTATCTTGTTCCCGTCGGTGGCACTATGTTACATTGGGCAGGCGGCATACCTGAGGAGATTCCCAGAGAACGTTGGAGACACCTTCTATAAATCTATCCCAGGTTTGTAAACAAACTAACACTGCAGTTTTGCTTCTTGGAATCGACTCGCCTAGTAAAGATAGCACAGATGAGATGATTAAGATCAACACTCCATGTCTATGTTCCTGCAGCACCAATGTTCTGGCCAACCTTCCTCATTGCCATTCTTGCCGCCATCATAGCAAGCCAAGCAATGCTCTCTGGTGCATTTGCCATCCTCTCCAAGGCCCTGTCCCTCGGCTGCATGCCCAGGGTCCGGGTGATCCACACCTCGAAGAAGTACGAGGGGCAGGTGTACATCCCTGAGGTGAACTTCATGATGGGATTGGCGAGCATCATCGTCACGATCGCCTTCAGGACGACCACCAGCATCGGCAACGCTTACGGTACGTAGCTAGCGAAGGACGGGAAAACCTCGTGTCGATCTGAGACTTCCAATGGAACGACGCTAGCTGCTCGAAGTGAACACTCTACTCGATCACTCATCTGATGTGATGTCTGTGATATGTGCGCAGGGATCTGTGTCGTGAGCACATTCTCGATCACGACCCACCTGATGACCGTCGTGATGCTCCTCATATGGAAGAAGCACGTCGTCTTCATCCTGCTGTTCTACGTCGTGTTTGGCTTCACGGAGCTGATCTACCTCTCCTCCATACTGTCCAAGTTCGTCGAGGGCGGGTACCTCCCCTTCTGCTTCGCGCTGGTCCTGATGACCCTGATGGCGACGTGGCACTACGTCCATGTCAAGAAGTACTGGTACGAGCTCGGCCACGTCGTGCCCAGCGGCGAGATGACGGCGCTGCTCGAGAAGAACGACGTGCGGCGGGTCCCCGGGGTGGGCCTCCTGTACTCGGAGCTGGTCCAGGGCATCCCCCCGGTGTTCCCTCGGCTGATCAAGAAGATACCATCCGTGCACTCCATCTTCGTGTTCATGTCGATCAAGCACCTGCCGATCCCGCACGTGGCGCCCGCGGAGAGGTTCCTCTTCCGGCAGGCCGGCCCGAGGGAGCACCGGATGTTCCGGTGCGTGGCACGGTACGGGTACAGCGACAAGCTGGAGGAGCCCGAGGAGTTCGCGGCGTTCCTCGTGGACAGGCTCAAGATGTTCATCCAGGAGGAGAGCGCGTTCGCGGTTCAGGGCGAAGCGGCGGAGAACGACGAGGCTAGCTCCGCCATCGAGGCTTCTTCGGAAGGCCAGGGCCAGGCGAGGCCGAGGCGGTCCACGCACTCGGCGGTACACAGCGAGGAGGCGGTGGTCCAGTCGCGGGCGAGCGGGAGGATCAGCTTCCACGCGAGCTCGGCGCAGGCGGTCGAGGAGGAGAAGCAGCTGATCGACAGGGAGGTGCAGCGAGGGGTGGTGTACCTGATGGGGGAGACCAACGTGACGGCGGAGCCCCGGTCATCCATCATGAAGAGGATAGTGGTGAACTACATTTATACGTTCCTGAGGAAGAACCTGACGGAGGGGCACAGGGCGCTCTCCATTCCCAAAGATCAGCTGCTCAAAGTCGGCATCACATATGAGATATGATATATCCGCATCAAAATTTACATTAGGGTACCACCAAGAGAGAAAAAAAAGATGAAGATATTAATTTTTAGTATCTCTTGGCACTACCATAGGATTAATTTTAATACCTCGAAAGCACGGTAAAAAAGTCATTCGAGATATAAGGATTTTTACCAGAGCGACCTGCTGCCTCGCCAAGCGTTTCTTGGCGCGCATGATGTTGAGTCGAAAGGGCAAAGTGCCACGCGCGGTTGGTTTAATAAAGAGGCATGTGTAGGTTTCTTTCCTTTTCTTTTAGCTGGAAGGTTTGGTTTTTGGGTTTCTCTGTACAGTGTGGTGTGACTAGAATGTGTCAAATGTAAGGATGATATTGGAAGTAAAAGTTTGACCGGTGATGTGTCGATCATATTCCTCCAAGATGGCCACAGGCAGATGGAAAGTTTGACCTCTGCCACTATTTACTGCCTATTATTGATACTACCACAGGAGTGAGTTGGCACTAACCAAAAAAAAAAAAAGAGTGCCTTACCAGCTGCCCAAAATTGCACCCTTCTCTCGCTGCTTTCCCCATATAAGGGATTTAAACATACTTGTTAGTTAGGTGTCACTGATAGTTATTACATAAGAAACCGAATATGATAATAATAAGTAATAGATAGTTCTAATTACTAACCGTTTGCAATAAGTATAAAAATAGACAGTTTATAGTTATGAACCATTTGTGATATCCATTTTTATACATAATTTCAATTTTATTGCTAATCTCATGAATCAAGCTAACAATACCCTTTGTATAGATACATAAAAAACATTGAAACAGATATAAGATACACAGCTCATAGCTGAGATAAATACATACAACACACATTCAAACATAACAAAATGACTTAAAATTCATAATTCAAATACATCTACATGTGTTATACCCTGTGATCGGGTTTTCTATAGGAGGAAACCTCCAGGAGATGGAGGAGGTGGCGTGGGCACCTCCAACTCTCAGGCGGTTTAATTACTTCTTTAAGATTAGGCAGTTCAGATTGTTTCCTTTTCAAACTCTTGTTTATTTGGAAGTTTAGATTCTTAATTATTAGAGATTGATTCTTGCCAATCTGTTGGCCGGGTCATAGCTTATATAAAGCGAAATAAAAGAAGAGAAAATGCATGCTTACTTGTGCCACAAAATCCAGTTCTAGGCGGTGGCTCCGACAACAGCCAATCTATCTTCAGCGTGGCTGCGCAGGCATCGACGGGGCAGCCAGGGGGCGCTCGTTCGGGCTTGCGTCCAGGCACTAGGGCTTACGAGTTGGTTCACTCCGAATCATCTCGTAACAATTTGGTATCAGAGCCGTGTGATCCAGGGAACATGACCAATCCTGTGGAGGATCGCGTCGGCGCTCTGGAAACAGAGATGCGGGAGATGAAGGAGGCGATGAAGGAGATGATGCAGATTTTGAAAGGAAAGGGGCCTGCGGCGGAACCTGTCGGCAACGGCGGAACGTTCGTCACTCATGAGTCCGGGACTGCCGCCGCTGGTGTCCAGGGGGGCCGTCTCCCACGAAGGGGTGAGAGGACGGGTCCAGGGCGCGATCGTGATGAAGTAATACTGGGAAGGAGGAGGGGAGCTGGACGAGAAGAGGAAGGCGGCGACCACCGGTGGACCCCTCGACCTCCGCGTTTCGATCTGCCCGACTACGATGGTCAGACAGATCCGCTCGGATGGTTACGCCGGTGCGAGCGATTCTTCCGAGTTCACCGCATTCCGGAAGAGGAGTATGTAGAGATTGCCGGACTCCATTTGTCGGGAGAAGCACAGGAAGTTTTGGACAGCTGGCAGAGGGAGGAGCCGTGGATTGCCTGGGACGACTTCTCTGACGCATTCATACAGCGCTTCACGAGACACTTGAGCATCGGACCCTTGGGTGATCTTATCAATCTCAAGCAAGGGATGAAGGGTGTGGAGGAGTATGCGCGAGAGTTCCAACGACTCGCCTGCATCACGCGTTGCAGAGGGCGGATCGTGGAGGCTTTCATGGTCGGGTTGTTTGATACTGAAGCGCGGTTCGCCGCGATCGACCCCGAGATTTGGCAGAAGCAATTGGCTTGGCAAGGGAAGCAGAGGCAAGAAAGAGCGCCTGGATTGCTGAGGCGATGGAAGGCATGGCGGGCGCTAGAAGAGGAACAGTCCGTACTCCAGCATATGGCTCTTATGCACCGCCCTACACACCGGCGGGCACACTGCCAACCATGCCAGCAGGAGGAACAACAATGGTGGGGCGATCGTCTGGTATACCAGCAACAAAACAGAGTGGGCAAGCGGTTCAAACAGTTGGGGGTCAATCCCACCGAGCAATACCAACGGCCAGCATGCAGAGCAGCATGGCATTAGCGCCACAACGGCTGCGATTGACGGCTGATCAGTTGGCTGAACGTCGCGCAAAGGGCTTGTGTTACAATTGTGATGAGATTTACACTCGGGGGCACAGATGCAAACGGTTGTTTCATCTGGAGGTGGAAGATGAGGATGAAACAGGGGAGGTGGCGGAACAAGCGGAAGATCAGGAGGAAGTAAATGAACCTGCCTTGTCTGTAATGGCTATGACAGGACCAAAGCAAGGGGACACTATGCAGGTGATGTTGAGTATACAAGGAAGGCAACTCCATGGGTTGGTTGACACTGGCAGCACCCACAATTTTGTGAGCGGACACGCGGCAGAACAATTGGGATGGTCTACAGGGGAAGTCAGCTTGCAACATGTCAGGGTGGCGGGAGGAGGCCAACTCCCGTGTCTAGGGACGATACAGAATGTTCTGTTCTTCATCGGCAAGACCCAGTTCCTGGCTACATTCATTATCATACCATTGAACATCTTTGATGTTGTTCTGGGGGTTAAGTGGTTGCGGACTCTCGGCCCATTCAATGGGATTTTAAGCTCAAGATGACCTTCCATCACCAAGGAGTGCCAGAGAGCCTGTGGGTCGGGCAATCGGGCACCACCCGCTTATTACCGCAGATCGGTTGGAAAACCACCAGAGGTAGGTGGCTATTGAAGGAATATGAAGATTTGTTCTCCGAACCACAGGGCCTGCCCCCATCTCGGCCTTGTGATCATCGCATTTGCTTGGAGGAGGGTACAAACCCAATAGTGGTGGCACCATATCGGTACCCCTACCGGCAAAAGGACGAAATTGAAACTCAATGCAAGACTATGCTGACACAGGGCATTATTCGGAGGAGTCGATCTCCTTTTTCTTCACCGGTCTTATTGGTCAAGAAGGCGGATGGTACTTGGAGGTTCTGTGTCGACTACAGGAGGCTCAACAGTTATACCATCAAGGATAAGTTCCCTATTCCAGTGGTAGAAGAGCTGATTGATGAGCTTCGCGGCGCTTATTTCTTTTCTAAGCTGGACTTAAGATCCGGCTACCATCAGGTTAGGATGGCACCGGAAGACATCGAGAAGACAGCTTTCCGCACACATCATGGGCACTTTGAGTTCCTGGTTATGCCGTTCGGACTATCAAACGCCCCGTCTACATTTCAAGCCCTCATGAACGACGTTTTGCAAGAAGCTCTTCGTAAGTTTGTGCTAGTCTTCTTTGATGACATCTTGATATACAGCAAGACCTTGCAGGATCATTGTGACCATCTCCGATGGGTATTTGAGAAACTACGTCAGAACCAGCTTTTTCTCAAACAATCCAAGTGTGCTTTCACACAAAGCCGGATTGGTTATCTAGGGCATATCATATCACACAATGGAGTGGAAGCGGATCCCAGTAAATTGAAGGCCATTTCCGAGTGGCCCCAACCACAGTCAGTGACAGCCTTGCGGAGTTTTCTCGGGTTGACCGGCTACTATCGCCGTTTTATTCGGGATTACGCCTCCATTGCAGAACCTTTAACATCACTCTTGCGCCGCAATGGGTTCGGGTGGAACCAGGACGCTGACAATGCTTTCCACAGGTTAAAACAAGCCCTCATTTCAGCCCCAGTGTTGCAGCTTCCAGACTTTGAGTCCTCTTTTGAGGTAGAGTGCGATGCTTCGGGAATCGGCATTGGGGCGGTCTTACACCAACAGGGGCATCCCATTGCCTATTATAGTCGCAAGTTGGCGGCTAGACACACCAAGTTGGCAGCATATGAGCGTGAGTTGATTGGTCTTTCCAAAGCTATCAGGCATTGGCGACCCTATTTGTGGGGCAAACCATTCCGGGTTCGCACAGATCATGGCAGTCTTAAATTTTTGTTGGAACAGGCCTTGATCACTCCGCCACAGCAACACTGGGTAAGTAAGCTGATGGGATTCGATTTCCAAGTGGAGTATAAGCCGGGGCATGCAAACAGAGCAGCAGACGCCCTCTCCAGAATGCATGAGGAGGATGCCAAGGCTCCAACAGTACTCGCCATTTCACACAGCTTCACCCGTGCGGCATGGTTGGAAGCATTGCGCACTGAGCCAGAAGTGCAGCAGTGTTGTGCAGCTCTATCATCCAACCCTTCGGTCAGATCCACACAGGAGGATTGGAGTACCAAGGAAGGTCTTCTGTACCATCGCAACCGCCTGTTTGTGCCCAAAACTTCGCCGCTCATTGACTTGATAATTACTGCTGTCCATGATCTCACTCATGAGGGCGTTCAGAAAACCTGGCACCGCATCCATCAGTTCTATGAATGGGCAAATCAAAGGCAAACGGTAGAGCAATATGTGGCAAAGTGCAAGGTGTGTCAACAACATAAATCCAGCACAATGTCACCCGCAGGCCTTCTCCAACCATTGCCAATTCCTCATCACATTTGGACTGACATCTCAATGGATTTTATAACCAGCCTTCCTAAGTCCCAGGGGAAAACATCTCTGCTAGTGGTGGTGGATCGGCTTTCAAAGTATGCACACTTCATGGCTTTCAAGCAACCGGCGGCAGCACCGGCAGTGGCTAAACTTTTCTTCGACCAAGTGGTTCGGTTGCATGGCCTTCCGGAGACCATCATTTTTGACCGAGACCCAGTTTTCCTCAGCGCCTTTTGGCAGGATCTCTTCAAGCGCTGCGGCACTTCCCTATTGCCTTCCACAGCGTATCATCCCCAAACAGACGGTCAGACAGAGGTGGTCAATCGCACAATTGAAATGTATCTACGGTGCTTGGCGGCGGACAATCCAACCACTTGGGTTCAATGGTTACCATGGGCCGAATTCTGTTATAATTCATCATTTCATTCGGCAGTCCGGATGACTCCCATTGAGTTGGTCTATGGGCGTCCTCCTCCAGCCTTGTTGCCATACCAACATGGGGCTTCGGTTATCGATTCTGTTGACCGACAACTGATGGATCGAGATGCTGTTCTGCACCAAGCTCGCGCGAATCTCTTGAACGCGCAGAACCGCATGAAACAGCAGTATGACTCCGGACATCGCGAGGTGGAATTCCCTGCTGGCTCATGGGTGTGGCTCCGTCTTCAGAAGCACCGTCAACTCACTCTGCGCACAGAGGCTGTGCACAAACTTTCTCCCAGATTTTTGGACCTTCCGGATTTCGCTCAGATTGGTCGGTTGCTTACCGGCTGGAATTACCATCAGGCGCTCGTCTTCATGATGTCTTCCACGTCTCCTTGCTGAAGGCGTACAAGGGGCAACCCCCGACACATCCTCCAGCACTGCCGGATGATTTAACTTCTGCTCCTGGACCGGTTCGGCCTGAACCTTACCGCCTTCTAGCCCAGCGTTTTGTCAAGGGCCATCGTCAAGTGTTAGTACACTGGGCAGGTGAACCTGAGGCCGAAGCAACCTGGATGGACGCCGTCACTTTGCGTCACACCTACCCAGATTACAAGCTTGAGGACAAGCTTTCTTTCCAGGGGGGAAGTAATGTTATACCCTGTGATCGGGTTTTCTATAGGAGGAAACCTCCAGGAGATGGAGGAGGTGGCGTGGGCACCTCCAACTCTCAGGCGGTTTAATTACTTCTTTAAGATTAGGCAGTTCAGATTGTTTCCTTTTCAAACTCTTGTTTATTTGGAAGTTTAGATTCTTAATTATTAGAGATTGATTCTTGCCAATCTGTTGGCCGGGTCATAGCTTATATAAAGCGAAATAAAAGAAGAGAAAAGGCATGCTTACTTGTGCCACAAAATCCAGTTCTAGGCGGTGGCTCCGACAACAGCCAATCTATCTTCAGCGTGGGTCACAAGAGCATCGACGGGCAGCCCGGGGCGCTGCTCGGCTTATGCCCAGCACTAGGGCTTACGAGTTGGTTCACTCCGAATCATCTCGTAACAACATGCACTTCACAGAATTCACAGTTCAACAATACACACAAGCCGCAATACAACTTACGGACTATCCGAGGCACTAAACTCATCCCAACTCGAATTATATCAGCCAGGAAGAAGGCGGCGATCTCTCCTTGAACCTTCGCAAGATCCTCACGGGAAATGAAGAAGTAGAGAATTTCTGTACTCGGTCAATACTAAATGCATACAAGATGCTTGGGCCACCAGATTACTCTTGGTCCTTAGTCTCATAACTACCAAATTTCTACTGCTTATATTGTACTCCTACCATATCTTTACTCTTAACTAAAGTAATGAAATTCTAGACCAGTACCTAAGAAGTGGGGGAGGGTAACGGTGGTGCGAAGAAGACAAGGATGTTGACGGTGCAGTGCCAAGGGCGACAGAGCGGTGCAGAGAGGATAGGGATGGCACCGACGATGTGGTGACGAGGGTGACAACACGGTGCTAAGAGGACAAGGACAGTGACAGCGATGGCGTGGTAATAAGGGCGACGGTACAGAGAGAAAACATTAGATTTGGATGGAGAGACGCTAAGTACAAGTATCTGAATCGACTAAGCAAGAGTTAAATAGACATAGTTGCCTGCTTGTGATTATAGACATTTAGAATACGTCAACTATTTGTCATATTTGATCATCACATACGTTTGTGACAAAGGAACTGTCAGTGATAGTTCGTATCACAAACGGTTACGTAATAACTGTATGTGGTATGCATTTTTTAATAATTTTTTTCTATTTTATAGCTAGCCTTAGGAATCACACTAGCCATGCCTAGCCTTAGGAATCACACTAGCCATGCCTTTTGTACAGATATAACAACAGATAACAACATTTCACAGTTGATTAACATATACAACAGTAGTACAATACAGTGAATAACATACAGTTAACAAAACACATATAAATCAACAAGAGACATTTAACAAAACATATGTGAAAATTAATCATGCTGAGTTAACAGCAAAGTACAACATATTTTGTACAAAAGTACTCACACACACCTCTTCCTTTTCCGAAACATAGCAACAAATTGCTATGGCTGGATAGCACTAGAGTGTAGGATCGGATGACGTCAATCAGAGGGGGGTGAATGATTGAACGGAAGCTAAAACAAATTTTTAGTGATTCTTTAAACCCCCTAAACAACAAAGGAGAAACTGCTTCGGTTTTTGACAAAAACAGATTAACCTATGTTCACTAAAACAGTAATTACCGAAGATCCAACCGTTGGATTGATATGAAATTTTAGCTGTAGAAAGTAGACTCAATTTTCAAGCTAACCCAATAAAAATTAACTCGATCGAATCTACGGATCTAAAGTTATTTTCTTCGCAATTTTACTGAATCAGATACCGGATCAAATAAAAAACAGATTGACACATGTTCACCAAAATAGAAATTACCGATGATACCACCGTTAGATCGATGTGAAATTTTAACTGAAGAAACTAGACTCAATTCTGAAACTAATGCAACAAGAATCAACTCAATCGGATTTACGAATCTGGAGATATTACCTTCGCAAGATAACTGTATCAAAAGAGACGAAAATTAATCTAACCTTAATTACGAGATTAATCAACTTCCCTTGATGATGCCGACCGCTCGCTGCCGAAACTCCGGAGTTGAGTCTAGCCACAAGAAAAATCACCAAGAGAATAACTAGTTGCCAATCTTCTTCACGTCGCCTTAATTATGCATGCAAGTCTCAAGCTTTCGCCGCAATGCAATCTCCTTTTCTCACGATGCATGCGGCGATCGAAATCAATTCTCTTCTTTGCATGCACGCGTGCGTGCTGGTCGAGTGCAATCTTCAAATCTTCTAGTCGTGACAAGATAGCTCTCGTCGCAGGAATCAATGATGCAAGTGCTAAAGATTTCCGAGTCCTCGCAGCTTCGTAAACGAACGATCTCCACGCCAGTAGTCGCCTGGTCGCTAGTCACCTGAACTTTTGCCTAGAGCAGAGGCGACGGAAAAAGCTAGCGATCACGCCAAGACACCGCCAAGAAAAAACTCACGCAGCCAAGAGCTCGTGATGAAAAACGGCAAGACTCCAAATTACGCCCAAAAAGAATCAATTCATTGATTAGGTTTCCCAGGGTTTTTATACAACTCAAAACCCTAACACATGTATGCATATCCACTTGGCCTAATACACATGGCCCAATATATGCATACAACCCAAAATTCACACATGCACGCCAGACGCCGCGCCGCCGACTCACGTGACTAACCAGCCTTCGTGTGCACCGTTCTCAGCCCGAACGTCCCGCATGACATCCTCGACCACTAGGACCTCGATTCCTCCTCGAACCTAGTCCCGAACCTCGGTTCCTCCATGAACCTAGTTCGGTCCCATCATCGACCACGTTAAGCCTCGAGCAACACCGCACACGAATAAACAACAACCAGTCCGAGCACAAGTCCATGACTTGACCCAAGGTTAATCCATGCAACCACTCACACGAGTGCATTGCATCAAGCAAAACCATCATGCTATCACCAGCATAATTAAATGAACATATGAGCACAAGTCCACGACTTGCCTCAAAATCAATCCATGCAACTACTCACATGAGTGCATTGCATCAAACAAAATCCATCATGCTATCACCAGCATAATAATCATCTCAACAGAGCACATGCACAAGCACCACACATGCTATAACCAAAGTCACTTTACAATGCCAATTTCACCATTCAACCAATTTTTCATCACATGATCTCACATAGAGAGTGTAGGATCTTTAGACTCTTCAAAAGATAGCATTTGATAGGCACGTTTGAATGTCACATCTCCATATATAAAACTCTAACAACAACCATCCAGATCCTTCACAAGAGATGAATCCGACAAGGTGACAAAGATCTGCCCACCATAATGGACAGAGAGATTGAATGTGCCTTCATTGTTCTTCACATGCATAACTGAAACCTTATAAGAAAGATATATTGTATAAGCTAGAAGAAGACATAGTGTCTTTCAAGCTCGAATTTTTTGCTTTTTTTAGCTCTCTTAATGTTTTTTAAATGTAGCCTCCCTCCAAAATCATTTACAGATTTGACCCCACAAGTTACCTCCTGTGCTCAGGAATCTCAGCAGGTCGCCTGTCGTGATAAGATTCATGCCGAGCTCCCCTTCCTAGGTAGGAATCAATTCCATTAATTAATCACTAATTTAATAATATTTATTAATTTATCACTTAATTAAATCACTAATTAATCTCCGGTTGTCCATGCCAGGCGAGCGCGGAACCTGCTACCGATTCCTTCCGCACTTGGCTAGCGCAACCTGCATGCTGATTCCTTCTATGCCAGCCAAGCGTAGAACCTATCTGTCGATTCGAATTTGCTAAGCTCCCGTGGTGTGGCAGGTGACTCGTGTAGCCTGCCACACCTTCCAAGCTTATAAGGAGGCTAGTTTTACAAATTCCAACGAAAGTATATTATATTTGTCAAAAACGAATTTTAGAGTGCTAGAAAAGGGACGGCTCCTTCAAGCTCTATATGTAACCTAAACAACATGAATCTATGTAGGGATCAAATGATGGGAGATTTGATATCATTTGCCCTATTTTCTAGGTGTAATTGATCATTTACTATGCATGTCTCACTGATACGTGACTTTAGGGATCGTATGTCAGTGAAATATGACGAGACAAATCATCGATAGGACAAGCAGTGTAATCTGCGCACGTAGAATGGGGACAAGAGAGGTTATGCTTGTTGTGTGTCATGTGCTCATGCTGCCCATCAGACATCGGATCATATCCCCCAGCAGACAGAATCTCCCAATTACCAACTATAGAATTATTGACACCTGTTGCAAACAGGATTGAAAGTTAAACTAAGATTGATTCAGAAACAAAAAAATAAATAAGACATTTCAACATTACCAAACTAGGCCAATTATCTTTTAACCTTTTAGCTATGTGTTTGCATGAGGGTTGTGTTGAGCAGTGAAGTGCAGTACTCTTCTCTTATACTCCCTCCGTTCATTTTTATAAGGCATATTTTGACTTTGCACAAGGATTAAAGTTACATTGAAATTGAGAAAGGTATGAGAGAAAATGACTTAGTGCCCCCACTTAATTGTCTTGGAAGATATATTTTGTGTGAGTGATAATGAATAAATGTATATGGTTAAGAGAGAATAAATAGGGGTATAAAAGGAAAGGCCTCATTAAATCTATATGCAAGCCTTATATTTCTGAACAAGATCATTTAAAAAATAAACCTTATAAAAATGAACGGAGGGAGTAACTAGCAAGAGAGGGCAACAAGAAACGTTGGACCTTCTTGTCGTTAACCTTCTTTTCTTTTAGAAAATTCAGTGGTCAGCTTTGGTATGCCAAGCTGCTAATTTCAAAACTTACCTATCAGGCTTTCACAGACTTGCGCAAGCGGTTTATGGAATTAACTAGCAGGGTGACCCACACATTTACATGATTAGATTTTTTTAACAGTTTGTAGTATGAAATGATATAACTTATATACTTGATAGTATATTAATGCATTTTGTAGACTATTTAGATTTTTAAGATATTATAAACATTAGAAATGACAATAGAAGCTTGAAAAAAATTCAACTTAATGGATGTAATTGAAGTAAAAGCTTTGATGGAAGAAAATAATTGAGAATAAAAAGTTATTAGGGGTTCCTAGAAATGTAGCAATTCTTCATCTTGCATAGAACATATAGCTATATACCCCTGTTCTTTATTTATTAGTAACTTTTTTTGCAACCTGTTTTTGATTCAATGAATTTATGCATGCATATATACATGCAAGATATTATACATGCTTGATTTACGCTTGTCGCATATCAGTCACTTCTCTTATTCGATGTTTGTCAACTCAACGATGTTGCTTCTTCACTAACGTGAAGACCTCCCATCATCTATGATATTAGTATATTTGCTTTTGTCGTTATCTAATAGTATAAAGAATTTTTCTACCATCGTGTGTGTGGTCATATCCCTTAGTATCGATGACATGTTTATAGCTACCCAATGGATATATATATCCTTTGTAGTTTGTTTTCAATGCAAAGCTTCTTCTCTTCTCTACCAGGGCATCCCCGTCATCAATCTTATTTTGCTACTGACTTCTTAAAAAATGGAGATGCACAACACTCATCATCGTGGCTTTTGGCTCCTTCAGTTTTGGTATTTCTCCTTTTATTTTATTTTTATTTCAAATTTTAGTTATTTTTTGTATGTTGTTGGATCATACATGACATATATTTTTTTAATATAGTTTTAGATTGGAATCGTATACAAATCCAATTGGTATTATTTTATTTTATTTTATTTTTATTTCGAACTTAAGCTATTTGGAGATTTTACTTTAGAGTTCGTATGGAAATTAAATTGCTAATTTTATTTTGCTTTGTATTATAAATTTTAGTTATTTTTGTTTCAAATTTTATTTTTATTTTGTTGTTCGTATGGAAATCAATTTACTAGTTTTATTTTATTTTTAAGGAATTTTGGTTTTTATTGTGCTTGACGTGGACTCTTTATTTTGATGTTCGTATGGAAATCAAATTCCAATTTTTTATTTTTTATTTTGAATTTTAGTTTTTATGTTAGAATTAGTATACAAATCCAACTACTATTTTTTATTCTAAATTTAAGTTTTATTTTGATGTTAGTATGAAAATCGATTAATAATTATATTTTATTTTTATTCTATTTTTTAAAAATTTTTATTCTGAATTTTAATTTTATTTTGATGTTGGTATGAAATTAGATAATCACTTATCTTTTATTTTTTATTTCAATTTTTTATTATACTTGAACTCTTTATTTTAATAGTATGAAAATCAAAATTTTGATTTTATTTTATTTTAATTCTAAATTTCAGTTATTTTTGTATGTATATAATATAAACTCTTGTATTAATTGTACATTATACAAACTCTTTCTTTTAATCTAGGCCATTATAATCTGGATCTACCATGATCAATGGTATAGATCTTTTTTTTCTTCGATTAATGTAGAAAATTCTAGCTTCGAGAGCAAACGTAATGACTTCTTTTATATCTGCTTTTAATCTCTACTATTATAAAGCGGCAGTTGGTGGCGGTCCGTTCTTCCGGGCCCCACTCTCCACCCCAACCCCTCTCACTCCAAGACGCATACAGGCCCCACTCCCGGCCCTAATCTCCCAATCTCTCTCACGCCCTAATCTCTCTCAGCCTCCTCATGAGATCCTCACCGCAAGCCGGTCCTCCTAGTTCCCCCTCTCTATTTCTTCTTCCCAGTGTGCCGCGCCCGTCTACCTCCCGATTCTCCTCCTGTCTCCAGAGCTCGCCCCTTCCTCTCCTTGCCACCACTGTAACACCCCGTCACCAAAACGCACCGCGAATGCTACCAAAACCCTGATTCACTAGCGACACCCCTTGGACCCACCCATGTCTGAAGGGTTATCGACACACGATAGTTCTCCACAACAAGATCAAATGAACTGAGAATTACCGAAGAAGGCATAAAAACCTAACATCTATACGAACTTGACTGTAATCAACCACTAAACTTTAAAACCGGCTTAAAACTAAGTCACCGAAATTTATAAAATTTCGGCATGACCTCTCTAGAAACTAGGACATCCACTCAGCAGACAGAAAAGCAATTCAATATAATAACAATCACAAGGATAATTTAGCAACTAAACAACTCCTCAAACAGCAATCACAATAATACAATTATTATCAAGACTTGACACTACGCATTAGGGAATTCAATTAACGGTGCTTTCAACCGTGTTTCGTGTGCACTACTCCCTTCCCAATGAGACAACCTCTTGAACTCAGTAAACAAGTAACAAACAAGCGTGAGTCCAAGACTCAGCAAAGTGCATCAACCAAAACGCAACCGAATCAAACGAAATATCTATACTTTGAAACGTAACATATTCAAATACTTGATTGAATTTGGTAAATAAATGAACCAGAAACTGATTTCAAATACTACAACCATCTCAAGAATCATTTAAACTTTACTCATACCTCGATAGCCACTTTTGGATGAGTCCACGACTCAATCCTCAACCTATAAATGCCATTAGCTCCACGGTTAACCATTAACAATTTCAATTATCTGCCTTCATACTCAAGTGCACAAAACACACCAAAGGAGAATATCATATCCATACATCACAATCAACTCATTAAATATGATTCATCATTGTAAATGAAATGCGAATGCAAATATGCCATACAAACAAAGAATCTCATTTCTATACATCACAATCAACTCATTAAATATGATTCATCATTGTAAATGCAATGCGAATGCAAATATGCCATACAAACAAAGAATCTCATTTCTATACATCACAATCAACTCATTAAATATGATTCATCATTGTAAATGCAATGCGAATGCAAATATGCCATACAAACAAAGAATCTCATTTCTATACATCACAATCAACTCATTAAATATGATTCGTCATTGTAAATGCAATGCAAATGCAATTATGCTTGCATGTTCAAATGCTCATCTCATTTCACCATTCTCATGCATATTTCACCATTCTCATGCATATGATGCATCATGCATGTCTCATTTCCTCTTTTTAGCATATACGCAGATTGCCGAGCACCACCCGTCGTCGTGCCCTCAAACCCAACCATCCTGTGGAAGGGCCTGCCGAACAGACTTGCCCGCTACCCAAGAGCGGGTCCTACACTTAACACCGCTCCCATCCACGCCAAGGATGGGACTACGGGTAGGATCTCTCGAGCACTCCGGATTAGTCATATAACTCATATGACTTTCTCACCGACTGCTCGATGCACTTGTCATGAATGCACATATGCAAATGTCATTCTCAACACTCAAATCACCTTCTCAACACTCATATCCATATTTTCAACAAATCTTATCAACATGGTCACATCTGTCATTAACACTCGCACCAAAGACATAATCAATTTTCATGATCGCAATTCAACTATTTCTATTAATCCAACCTCACAACTTCATTATTCACGCTCACCTATCATAGTAGTGAGCACTCTCATGAACGTGTGATATAGCAACGTGTCAATTTGGCAATTATACGGATCCAACAATCAACTCACAAAGCATTCAATGCAAAGATGCACTTTTCATGAATGTATACATCATCACCACTCACATAAATGCCACAATCGGATATTATGACCGCAAATCGAGCCATTTCATATCTCAAATCTTATATCCTTTATGTTCCTATTAGCCTAATCATTCTAGGGAGCATCATCATAGAATATATAAAAGGTAACCCATTCACATGCTCTCATTTCCTTCTTTCATATATAGCCACAAGCATAAATCTCATTCATGGACATTCACAAGTCCTACACATACTAGTGATACCAACCTAGCAATATCATGCATTATCAATTTATATAGCAACTAGCATGGCAAACAATCAATACTGCAAGAATTCAACAATCGATGCACTTGCCTTTACCGACGAAAGAATGGAGTGGCATACGATTGAGGCCACTCCCGCACGTAACCTTCCCTCGCAAATAGGACAATATTCATCCAACTCAAATTCATGCACACTCGGTACAAGCGACGAAGAAAACAACTCTACATATTCACATTTACAATCGAAACCAAAACATCCCTCATAACCACCTAAATGCAAATCTGGACAGTAGGCATTGAAAATGACGCAACTTCCAAACAGCTAATCCAAAAAGGATAAGCCCAGCTATAAACGATTACAAGAGATAAATCTACAACTTTTTCTACAACCGACCGATCGGGAAATGCACGTTGTTGATTTCGGTCTCTATTGAAAGGTAATTCAATTATATACAACTTTTGTTATAGACAAACTCCCAGGAAACGCTTGTAAAATTTTCTAATTCGTTCTAACAGACCACACAAATCGCCTCAAACTAAAATCAGGCAAGAACTAGGGTTTCGCCTCCAATCCAATCAAAATACAACTAAACACCAATTAAACTCCCATAGATCCCTCCCTAACCCAGCCACCCAACAAGCACCCAAACCCTAGAAACCTTACCTTGCTCAAGTGCTCCAACCGTGAGGAGGAGGAGGAGGAGGAGGTGCTGTCCATGGAGGAGGAGGAGGAGGAGGCTTCGGCTGCAATCCAGGAGGAGCTCCATGGAGGAAGGCGCCATGAGTGGGAGGAGGAGCCGAGAGGAGGCGCCCAAAGGAGAGAAGCCAGAGGGAAAAATCTGCTCTTCTTTGGTGGGAGGAGGAGCCAAGTGACCAAGAGAGAGAGGCACTTAAGGGGGCAAAATGGTAATTAGGGGAATAGGGTTAGGGATTTTTTTTTTGAGAAACTCACCACTAATCCCCAACAAAACAACTACTAAAGCCCCTCAACACCTCCCACTTAAGCCACTCTAGCAAAACGAAATTCCTAGTATTACAACCACAGCCTCGATTTTTAGCCCCCGAGCACCGGTGCCTTCTGGCTTTCACTCTCCCCCAACCGACCATCGCTAGATCTGGCGCTCCTGGCATTGGTGACTTCCCTGGCCACCCCCAAGCCAAGCGCTACTCCATTTTTTTCCTCCTCCATTCTTTCTAACCCTATTCTTCCTCATGTGCTCTAGGTCGCCGACGCTCTGACTGGCTTCAAGAGATGGGTCTCGCGGCGGGCCGCACCCTCGGCGGTGCTGAGAGCGCCCCTCGTTTACTACCGGCTCAACCCCCCTACAAACCCTAAAAGCTAAGTTCTACTCCCTCCCCATCTACTGCTATTTATGTTCTCAGATGCTTAAGTATTGAGTTGATTAAGTGCATAGCGTGTTGGTCAACTGAGATGTATTAGCTACCGAGCAAAAGGAAGTTTCTTGTGTATTGAATCCTGTCAACTTTGCTTGAATGTGACAGAGTTAAACCTTATTTGATGATTTCGGATGTATAGCCTTCGTATAGATTACAGTACGGATATCTTGGATGGGTTTGAACTTGAGATATGATAGAGTTTGATGTATTCATTTGTAAGAGGCTAATGGTTGTTTCTAAATCTGTAACTTTTGTATATTGAATGCTCCCTTTTAATGCTATGAGATCGAGTGAATGGTTCAGAATTTGACTCATGTATATAGATGCTTTGCTACAAAGATGTATAAATTATAAAGAGAGTGATTAGCATTGTTTACATTTTATCTTTGGTTGGTGTTGTTAAATTGATAGTTTATATGCTTATGAGCATCAGTAAGGGAGCTTTAGTGAATATGGTGTTATTTATGAGTAAAGTGTGTGTATATATATATGGTGTTATATAATCAACAGAATCTTGATTAGTTGATATAATTTCAAAGTAGCTTAGTGCTTAAGATAATAATTGTGCTGCTATTCTGGAATCGAGAGTAATGTTGGATCCTGAAGATGATATGCTTTAGTTTAGAATAGAGGGTGAATTTAAGTTGCTAGGTCACATGTATCAGTTTAATGCATCTTTGTTAATCACTGTACTGAGTTCCTATGTGCTACGATTTGATATAAATATGTACTGCCATTTGACTTTTTTTGATATCTTAAGTTGTGCAGATTTGGTTTAATAAGAAGTAGCCTTATTGCGTGTTGTATCCCTGCTAACTGAAACTGCATGCCTCCGCATTGAATATCTTTGTTTTGAACTCACAAAGGGGCATATATGCATGTACATATTGTCATTGTTGATATATATATATATATATATATATATATACACACACACACACACACACTTCAAGTTACATATATAGCCCTAATGGGTGAAGCTCAGTATGTTTCGCCCTTGCAAGAACTGTTGAAGCACACATCAATGCAATATGGTTGCTTTAGTTTTTCGTTTGAGCTTGCATTTGTTTTTCATAATTGTTTGCCAACTGCCATACTAAAGCCTGCCTTATTTGAGTTCATTACGTATGCAGTGACTTTGAGGCCGGTCATTTTATTTTGGTCAGACAATCCATACAATGTCAGCTTGGTTATGGCGACCACCGTCAGTATGGCTTTAAAATTGCAATTTGTACTTTTAGTGGGCTCATCTGTTGACTTGAATGTGGTTACTCATTCGCACATATATCTATGATAATGGTTGATTGTTAAGAGACCTTTCGTTGAGGTAGAAATATCTGCGAGTAGGGTTGAAAAAACTTTTGTTTACACCCTTTTTTTGGGAAAAATGTAGCCATAGCTGTGTCGAAGGACTAGCTCACAGTAACGGTTGGAATAACGACGCGCAAAACATATGAAGAAGATCAAATCACAAAGAGCAAGAGATACGGATTTAACGTGGAAAACCTTTGCAGGAAAAAACCACGGACGCCGGCTGGCAAAACTTCACTATTTTTCTGGAGAGTTACAAAACGCTGGTAACCAATCGCCCAAGCGGCTTACAAGAAGAAATATATAGATGGTGGTGACCTAGGTCAAACTTGGAAACCGATTCATAACTGATCCATACCGCGCGTAAAGGTTATTAATTTACTTATTTGGAAGTTGAGTGATTAAATTCTCATGATGCCTATATGTACTTTTCCAAGTGTGGAAATGAGCACAGGTTTTCTTTTATTAGAAGCGAATTTTCTGTATCTTTCCAGGCGGTAGTTTGCAGCTGAGGGTATTAATGTTGATAGATCAATAAAATTCTCATATGATAAAAAGTCTGGTGAGGAAATTGTTGATAAAAAGTCTGGTGGAATTACAGCACAGGTTTGTGGAAGGATCGTGCTGATTTATCTGAAACTGACTTTCTTGAAACTTTTGTTGATAAAAAGTCTGGTGAGGAAATTGCTGCTATTGAAGCCTCTAAGATACTTCAAGCATCATCTGATCAGGACCTTGTTCTGGAACATCTTGGATGGGTATTTGCTTCAGGCTAAGAACCTGTGATCTTATAATGAGCTGTTTCATTACTTTGTGAACTACTACTGAATATTTACATGCAGGTGGCAGATATTGATCAAGAGCTCGCAATTGCAATTTTAACATCTGAGATGAGGGAAAATCAGCTCTCTCCTGGTAATTGATAATTTTAAATGAATCACTTTATCAGTATGCTTTACTGATCTATTCATGGCAAAGCAACACATTCTCAAGTTATCTTGTGAGCATGTTAGAGCATTGTGGTAGTAGGAATACAGAGGGATGGACTTATTTTTTTCCTCCTGAAAATAGTGATTTTTAGACTAAAAAAATGTTGCCATTACAGCTGCTCGTATTGCATTTTGTAATGGTGTGTTTACTACTTAGGGACGCTAAAAAAAATCTTTCTGTGCAATAAACTCTGCTAACATTTATTTGAATGAGTGGAATTCTGCAGAACAGGTCGTTGTTGCCATTGATTCAGAGAAGGTTGCGATTCACCAAAGGTCCATCACATATAATAAATGCATGAAATCTTCAACAAGTTTCAAACCTTTTTAAGTCCCCGTGATGATCCTTCAATGTTCCATGTGAAAAGGTAGTAGATTTAAATTATGGGTATATTTTATGCTGGTAGTTTGTTCATAATACACTTTTTAAGTCCCCGTGATGATCCTTCAATGTTCCATGTGAAAAGGTAGTAGATTTAAATTATAGGTATATTTTATGCTGGTAGTTTGTTCATTATACACTTTTTAAGTCCCCGTGATGATCCTTCAATGTTCCATGTGAAAAAAGTAGTAGATTTAAATTATGGGTATATTTTATGCTGGTTGTTTATTCATTATACACTTGTATGACCTTCAGCAATGAACCGATAACAGCCTACACAGGCTTCTTACTAATTGCTCATTCTTGATGGAATTTTGCACCTTCTGTAGAGTGACCTGGACCTTAATATGACTGCTTGAGAATCTTATCTTTCCATGCCAGATTAATTAAGTAGATACTGCTTTGTATTGATAATTAAGTGTCATTAGATGTATTCTTAAATCCTCTATAAAGAGTTTAACATAATGAGGCATGAAAATAACACATCAAATTTTGAAACTTGTGTATTGACTGCATCTCACATTTATTAGTTTTTAGTCAAATAGAGTTATTTTTGCACATGTTATGTTATTTGGAACCTGTTGTCTGTCTTGTTCTGCGGTTTTTATTCTCTTCTAATTTCTTCATTATTTGAGATTTGTCAACCATCAACAGAATGTGCTTCATTTTTTACATGGCAATTATGTTTACTTAATAAATCCCCATTGCTATGATGAAATATGAATTGGCCAAACTATGCAGATACTTTCAGTGGTTGATTGAGGATTAGGGTTGTGATGACCCTCATTATCACACTTCCTGTGCGCTGTCGCTGGCCAAGTCTGCCATGGAAGCAGTTCATGTGAGTCCAATTATGGAGAGAAAACGATAAAGAAATTGACTATGATATACAATTCATTTATTTATTGAGGGAAAAGTTGCAATTATTTTTGCAAGCTTCGGACTTGTATGATCCAGAAGAGGTGCTTGATGTGATAGAAGAATCTAAGCTATGGCTGGAAAAGGTGATAATATGATTTGTCTCTTCTTAAGCTCCATGTTTGCCTCTTTTTGTGTCTTATCTATTGAGTTTTAGGCTTGCTTGGTAGAATGGTAGTCCTCATCATTTACTTGAGACAAATTCTTTTATTTTTGTAGGCAATATTGTATAGGAAGATGGGCCAAGAGAACATTGTACTTCAGATACTAGCACTGTAAGATGCTACGCTGTTGAGTTCATGCTATGTTGCTATGTATGGGGTTAGCAACTCAGTATGAAGTTGGGATCTCAGCTGGAGATTTTGGCCCCAGTCAAATATTGAGAAGCTGTATTTTTGTTCACTAGATAAGGAGAAGGATAAGGGCCGAAAAGTCTAAGAAAACTCACGGGAATCTTATAAAAAATATTGTCTACAAAGAAGTACTCATATCATAGACAAGGTTTTGATCAAAATAATATCCAAGTCGTGTTGCAATGTAACTATTTATTTTCAGATCTTTTGGAATATATACCAAGAATATCATTTTTGAATATGTTCTAATAAGATGATAAGTAAACATATACTACTTAATAATATATTTGGTTTTAGTTCATGTCGAAGAATAAACCATAAAAATTTTTGTAATCAGAAACATAGATGTTTGATCTTGTAAAACAATTTTTTTATTGCTTGACCTTTATGTTTTGTTACTAATTTTATTTTTCAGTAGCAACGCACGGGCATGGAATTTTGTTTTATTTTATTTTTAAGGAATTTTGGTTTTTATTGTGCTTGACGTGGACTCTTTATTTTGATGTTCGTATGGAAATCAAATTCCAATTTTTTATTTTTTATTCTGAATTTTAGGTTTTTATGTTGGAATTAGTATACAAATCCAACTACTATTTTTTATTCTAAATTTAAGTTTTATTTTGATGTTAGTATGAAAATCAGATTAATAATTATATTTTATTTTTATTCTAATTTTTAAAATTTTTATTCTGAATTTCAATTTTATTTTGATGTTGGTATGAAATTAGATAATCAATTATCTTTTATTTTTTATTTCAAATTTTTTATTGTACTTGAACTCTTTATTTTAATTGTATGAAAATCAAAATTTTGATTTTATTTTATTTTAATTCTAAATTTCAGTTATTTTTGTATGTATATAATATAAACTCTTGTATTAATTGTACATTATACAAACTCTTTCTTTTAATCTAGGCCATTATAATCTGGATATACCATGATCAATAGTGTAGATCTTTTTTTTCTTCGATTAATGTAGAAAATTCTAGCTTTGAGAGCAAACGTAATGACTTCTTTTATATCTGTTTTAATATTATAATAGGTAAGAAAAATACTTCCAAGCACACGTCGCGCCGTATCCTGCTCCCCTCACGCGCGGCTCGCGCTGTGCTCGCATGCGGAGGGGGAGCCAAGCTGGTGCGCCACGGACGACGGCCCAAGCCCACGCGCCACGCGGAGCCTCTTGCCGGCCTGATGGTATGCACGACGCGTTTTAATTGGTCCCGTTTATATTCATCGTTTGCAAACATCAGGGGGCATTGACGCTACTGGATTCAAGAACTTGCGGGAATCTCGGCCGGGGAAGCCACATGCCATGACGTTTAGTTTCAATCGGTCACTAACCAATTGAATTTGAGGGAGTATGCAGATTGAAGGGAGTGTTATGAGAAGTAGAGGTATATTAAACTCCCTATCTAGAGTATCTCGTACATGCACAACACATGGATGGGGAATTAGTAGTATATTAGCAATAAGCTAATAAGTATGCCCACTTACGGTGAAAAAATATGTCTAAACAAGAAGTATCATATCATATTATATATTAAAGTTGGCAGACTTTCTGGCCAGGAAGCCAACCCACGTATCCTCTATTCACGAGCACCCCTTAAAAAAGGTAATTACGTGTAGTTTCTTTTAGCAGTTTTTTTATGAAAAGAACCTTTTAGTTTAGCAAAATCACGAATCTTTCGTGAAAAGACCTAAATAAATACCAAAAAAGTATGTAATTACGTTTAGATCATTCCATCTATTTTTCATGAAAAAGGACCTTTCGATTTAGCGCAAACGCGGATCCGTTATGAGAGGACCCCAGATAAATACAAAAAAAGAGCGTCATTACGTTTGTATCCTTTCAACCGTTTCACGCGTTTTCTCGACAATTTTTTTTAAAAAAGGCACCATAAATAAACAAAATTGTTTCTGCAAAAAAAAAACTACGCACGCGACATATCATGCTGCGAAAATATTCCTAGTATATATTAAAGTGGAAGAGAATGCCGGCCTTTCAAAGCCCCACGTCGCCGTATTTGTGAGCAGACCCTTTGTATATCTTATGATGTATGCCGGAAGGAATCCTCGCGTCAGGGGTGGGCATTTTTAAACCGAAACCAAATTACCGAACCGAACCGAATTAACCGATTATTTTGATTTTTTCGGTTTTTGGTTCGGTTTTTATTTTAGTATAATTCGTTATTCGGTTCGGTTTTTCGCTTTCAAAAACCAAAATAACCGAATAGCTCATGTACAATACCACTTTTATAATATTCTTTCTAAAGCCAATAAACAATTCTCATGTTATAATACATTTATGCATATGTTTAGTATATTCATATGTTCTATTATGTTTATATTGTAATAACATATGAATATTGTGTGGTTTTATCCATACTCTGTGTTGCAATATGAGAAGGACTAAATCTAATCTATTTATTGTTATTTATATTTCGGTTAATCGAAAAACCAAATTAACCGAAACGAAATATTTCGGTTAATTCGGTTCGGTTTTTTATTTTTGTCTGAGAAATTCGATCCTAATTTTCAAAAACCAAATTATTTTAAAACAAAAAACCGAATCGACTAAAAAAACCGAATGCCCACGGCCACCTGCCTCGCGCTCCCAGCGCTTCTCATACACTTGGGCGTCGTTCCGGCCAATCGCCGAGCCTCCGTTCTGCTTCTCGCCTGGCCGTCCATCTTGAGCCTAGGCGCCTGTCCGCATGTCCACGTGTCCCGTTAGATGGATCTTGTACAACGAATGATGATATCATTTGGAGGGTGTGGGTTATTTCTAGAGCTCTTTTACGCTACACTAAACTTAATATAGATCATTTATTTTTTAGTAGCTAGTATTTATCTATACTTCTTTTGTATTAGAGTGGTAAGATTATTCTTAACAAATAAATAGCTAGATCTGATTTCTACCGCTCACTATATACTACTAATATAATGCACCGTAAACTTTCAATATTTCTAATGAGCACTACAGAACTCGAATTTTCAGGTTGAAGCCCACGAAAATAAGATTTTTTAATTTAAAATAACTATTTTCGCGGCAATAGCCTTATTTTCGTCCGGCCACGGCCGTCAGAGATAAGGAGTCGAAAGTTAGCTTAATTTTCGTTACCAGCGAAAGTTATTATATTTCGTCCGCCAGGACTCGCGACGAAAGTTAGTGTGAAAGTTGAATTTTCGCTTCAGAATTGACTACGATTTGAGAAGTCAATAATTTTTGTCGGTTTTCTTCTGAGCCCACGAAAGTTAATAACGTTAATTTTCGTCGGTTTACTTTAGCCCACGAAAGTTAATTTGGTTAATTTTCGTCGGTTGCTTGGCCCATGAAAATAATTTGGGTTAATTTTCGTCGGTTTCTTAGCCCACGAAAATATTTTTAGTTAATTTAAATCGGTTTTCACCGCCATTTAAAATTATTCTCGAGTCGACAAAAAACATCCCAGTAAACCCATTTTTCAGACAGATTTAGACAAATATTTCATAACAATACATTCATTCATTCATTCAACCACATATATCATCAAACAACATATATCATTCATCCACATATATTTCATACAGATTTAGACAAATATTTCATTCAACCACATATATCATTCATTCATTCATCCATCCACATATATCATTGATCCGCACATATATATCATTCAAATATCCACATATATCCTTGCACACAGATACCACCATTCAAAAGATGAACTAAACTGAAGCATTAACAACTATCAGAGAATTTCACACGAATTCACCTGCCATCAGCGACTTTTGTCCCACTAAGCATTAACAACCAGTAGAGAAACACTTCATCCACATCATTATGGATACGATTCAAATACAGTTCGGCTTGTGTTCTAAATACACATAATATCATTCATCCACACATAATAATATCATTTCACAAATTATTACCAAACATCTCAAGATTGCAAATCACGAGGGTCATTTGAGTTGTGGCCGTTACCTGCGGAGCCAAATAGGTTTTGCACGAATTGAGATGGCCTCTCGGAATCCTAAAGAGCAAAATTCACGATTAGTCAAAAAATTGTGGGAAGTAACAAAACTAACCAAGAATATGACAAGTGACAAACGAACATGCTCTGCAGGTGCTGCTGGCTGTGGCGGCGGAGTTTGGTAAACCTGGGCCGTATTTGTCCCCGATCCCTACGATACAGTAGACCAAATTTAACTAGATTAGAGTAAGTTCTGCTAAATTGACCAAATTTAACTAGAATTGACCAACACAGAAAACAAATACACATCACAGAGTTGCAATGCTAGAGAATCTAGAAAGAAAGAAAAGTTCTTAGCTGCATGAATAATCTGCAACTGTTTCTTTAACTAACGGCAATACATGCTAAGTAAGGTTTGCACAGACTTTTACTTTCAAATAAAGGGGAGAAAGTAAGGCCATATATATCCAATCCAGCTTAGTTCAGATTCTACAAGATGTTAGAAAGTAACTTCAAAAGGTGTTAGAAAGGCTGACTGGACAGTCCACTGTTCCTAATGTTTTCATTGGTATGCCGATTTTTTTTTAAGAAAAGTCAATATTTACAGAAAAGTCAATATGGAGCACATGTCCCAGAATTGAACAAATCTAAGCCACAACAATCAAAATCTGATCAAGAAGTTACAGATTTTACCGCATTAGATCAAACAAGCAAAGTCTATAGTAAACCTGTTGAAAAGATATTATTCTGTGCCAACTAATGCTGCAGTAATTTTTCAAATCAGCAAACTATCCTAACATCGCAGCACGCGTTTTACATATAAGGCGAATTCACGGAACAAAAGGGGAAAAGCAGGGAAGACTAGAGGACTATTTGCTTGCAAAGAGACGGTGTTGGGAGCGATGAATCGTCTAGACGGCTTGAGTCACATAAATCGATCGCAATCAAACTTCCGACATAAGAAAGTTTGGTGTGTGGATTGGATTGCAAGAAAGATTTTACATTATGGAGAAACAAAAGCTAGAGCACAATGTGAAACTACCGGATTAGATAGACTCAGAATCCCCTAGATTAGTTTTCAATTCTGTTCTTATTCTCATCCTCTAACTTAGCCGACTAATCAGCCACCCTGCGGATTGTAGAGGAACAATTACATACTGCAAGTGGACGAACAAAACAATTGGTGCTGTTGCTGCAAATGGTGTAACCATAGATGCATATTCTTTTAAAATTTAGAATTATGAAACTAGTAAGAGCAACTAGGTCATCACAAATTCATGCTCTGTAACCAGCTTGGTGAGACTATATGCTATGTTATTTGTTGATCATCTGAATTAAATTACAAGGTAGGTCGCTGAGGGAAATATCTTTCTTAGTTGCCATTTGCCATGTGACCTTTATCTTCTATACTGTGCAGCACTAGATTTTTTTTTATTGTAAGCAGACAACTGTAAGTGTAGGACATGTATATTCCCTTAGTGACCAATACAATATAGCACAAGTGAAAAGAGATGTTGAGACAAGACCAAGTTTAGCTAACCTGAGCTGCAGGAGAAGGTGCCGGAGGATACATCCCCCATTGTGGCGGTGGTGGTGGCGGCTGCCATGGTGGAAAGACAATGGTCTGCCTCTCTGCTGGAACATTGCTCAGAAATGCAATGTGTCAGTTTCATATATTGTTGCATGCTCGGAATGCTAACTGTTGAGGGCTCAGACTTACTTGAATAGCCGCTGCTGCTGTGCCATGTACTGAGCATAGTATGCCTCCTGCGACCTTTGATGTTCATCCCGCTGCCTTAGCTCCTCGCGCAGCCTAGCAACCTCTACCTCCTGCTCTGAGGGGCGACGGCTACTAACCCCGAGCTCTGAAGAAGACCCCTCTGAGCTCGCACCTCCTCGAGTCAATCACTCCGGTGAACATGGCGTACCTTCAAAATACAGAAACACAAAGGCTTTAGAACTTCAATTTATTGCTCGCATTAACAAAGTTTAAGAAACTATGACATTTTATCGTCCATGGCCCTTTCCGCCTCTGGTAGCATGCACGGCCACGCCGTCAATACGTTCCTTCCGCCAATCGTAGCCTTCACCATGACGCCTGACCATTTCTTGCCCATATCTCTCCTACAGGCAGAAGCGAACCATACAACTTAGAGCTCGAAAGTTGATGAGAACTCAATGAAAATTGTGGATAACTCACCAGTCGATCTGAGGCCACCTGAGTGCACAGCTGCTCGGGGTGTGATGGGTCTCGTCCCTTATGACCTCGCACATAAACTTCGATGTCACTCGGTTGAACACCAGTTTGAGCCTCCTGTAGCTAGGGGTTAGTGACATACATATACTTGTGAATATGTTCTTGCAAATATTTGGTACGACCTATCTTACCATGCGTTTAGCCATACGGATGTGTCCATCACCGCCATACGTATGGCCTCCGCCTTCGCCTCTGCAGGCTCTGTGCTTCCTTGACTTCGCGATCCATTCAGGAGAAGCCCATCGCTGACAAAGAGCCTGGTAAGCATTTAGACGGTCTTCCATCCACGGAAGCATGACCTGCACACATGTGTTAATACATCAAAACAATATTAACATCACAACCTAATGACCATGAACCCTAATATGCGTTACCTGCCCATACTGTTCTTCGGTCAAGTAAGTTTCCGAAGCTGACCGAAACTTGACCGTTCGACGCCCTATGCCCTTCAAGTACATATTTGTTGCTTGAATCCGGACATTGGAGAATGCATCCCTGACTACCTTCGTTGCATTGGCATGGAACACATTAGTCGCGTGGCCCAATTCGGCAGGATCAGCCAAACGGTAACGTTTCTACAATGTCAAATTTAAGAATTGTTATTACAAAATTATAGAACTCAACAATTTCATGACTCAAAATCATCCAATCAGTAAATATGGTAACGTAAACTGTAAATTTACGTAAACTGTAAATTGTAAATTGTAAAGAAGAAACAGAAAGAAAGAATGGTAACGTAAACTGTAAATTTCACTAGTACCAATATTCTATTAACTTAGATTATGAATTTGATATTTGGAGCCTATAATATGAGTATCAGTGATGTACTTACTGAAATTGGAGATGAACCTTCATAGCATTAACATGGTGTAGACTTTAGACTTTCCTTTATTTGTAGGAATGGACAAACTTTGTTTTGAGGTTGCTTACCAGATTTGACTTGTTGGGGTCAAAAATACCTATGATATTAAATAATGCATTGAAAAAACAGACTAGGAACTAAACATAAGCATAATTGCAAAATACCCTCCCAAACAATAAAGCCTATGCAGTTCTCTCAATGGATTTTAAAAATAACCATACCATCTGTTCCCATTACCTCCAACGACAATCCCACATTTGAATGAGACCCGTTTTCCTTTAACACTTACTGAAACATATGTAATTTGCTAAATTGCAGGGATTAACAGTGAAGGAGATGGAAGAGCTACGTGAGGACATTAAGATGCATCTTGATCTGGACAGGGAAAGCCAAATAAATGTCAAGTATTGGGAGGTACTTGACTTAATTTAATTTGAAATGCGCTCCGGAATAGCGAAAGTTGTTGAATACTGGGAGGCCATTTTGAAACGCCTTCATATGTACAAAGCAAAGCTATGCCATGCTTGTAGATACTGCGATAGTGGTTTGTATATTTGACTGTAGCAAAAGTGATTCCAGTCATACCGTTACACTTTTTTAAAAAAAAAAATTGTATCAACTATTAAGCAAGTAAAAGGGTGCTCTAGCATAGTCTGATTGAAATTGATCTGATTGCACAGTTGATCAATTGAATTGTGATTTGTGTTCCAGTAAAAGTGGACATCAAGAACAAATATGCTAAAAACACACTTTTAAGATCTGGTAAAAGAAACCACTATAAGAAATATGGAGTTCATGGTAAAAGAAACCACTATAAGTACAAACCTTGGACCTATCTGGCAACTTTCATTGGTCAACTTTCATTGGTGTTTGGCTCCCTGTTTATTTGCAATCAAGTTGCAAATGGATGAATTATTGAGTTCCAGACCATGTGATATGAAATGTGAGAGTATAATCGTTGGGTAACAAAATTTATCTAACTTTAGTTTGATTTACCAAAGCGATTAATAGAATTTTTAGAACTTATCTTTCACAGTTGGCACAGTATCCCTAAGTGCCTAAGTGGGACTACGACAAGACAGTGAGAACAACTGAACAGGAACAATTGTTATAGAGAATCTTACCCGAAGTCATTCCACATCGCCCTCGAGCATTTACATGGTTCACATCAGAGATAGCTTGTAATGCTTCCAACTTGTGGCAGAATGCTCTCACCACCTTGTTAATCACCAATCCCGGGTAGTGCAAACGACAGAGGTTACCCAAGACGGCGTTAACTCCCGCCTATGGTTTCTCCGCCGTCAAAACCCGTGTCATCCCATGAGCTGCAAGAAACACAAACTCTATAGATCTAGTTCTAAAGTAAACAACATAAAACAAACATAAATAAATGTTCTCACCTATCGCTAACCGGTTCGATCACAATCTTGTCCTCCTCAAGGCTGGCACCGGAGGAGGGCGACAAGATGGCTCCTCCTAGTCCGCCTCCGCAACACGCTAGAACCTTCACCGAATCCTCCCGGTCCTCCTCATCCTCCCCGTGCTCCTCGTCCACCTGGTCCTCCTCATCCTCCCGGGTCCTCCTCATCCACCGGTGCTCCTCGTCCTCGCCGGCGACATCTCAGATCTGCACCGCCACTTCTTCCTCCGACGCTGTGTCATCTCGCGAAATTATATAAGAGATAAGTACATATGAAATGCTAGGTACATATAAGAGATTAGTAGATATGAAATGCTAGGTACCTCGGTTCTTTGAAGTGCGATCGGTCGTCCTCGCAATTCCGCCAGACGTGTCTCAACAAGTCCTGGCGTCTTTGGCTTCTGAACTCATCGCTCAAAAAGACTCTCTCGCGCCGACTGTAGCATCTTGCTCGCAACATCGAGGAAGCCCTTCGCCGCTTGCTTGACCTTGCGCGACATCCTGTTGAAGAAACAAGTACAAGGTATTAATACATGAACATAATAATAAATGGACAAAATAATAGCTGAACAAAATAAGAACTATAAATTAATGTTTACTTGTCAAAATTCATCAAGATCACGATCAAGTAGTCTCCTTTACATAAAGATCGCCACGTAATTTTTTTCTTCACTGGTCGTGCTTTTGTTTCTCGAACAATTACATCGCCACGGTCTTCAACTAAGGAATCGAGTCCTAAACCAGGCTCGATAACAAAAGAGCTTGGCAATTCTTCATCTTGGTAAACCTCATCAACCTCCTCGCCTCCAAATTGACTATCACGATAACCAAAGATCACCAGAGTATATAACCGCTCACGGGATTCGCTGTATACTACCCACCAAGTAGCCACTTTGTGCACGGATATGGCATATAATAGACCCGCTCAACTTGGTGTGCAAGGATAAAATTGTCGTAGCTCTTAAGCCTATCGTTGTGTTTCACTTCCACCATGCCATATTGGTTTTGTCGAGACCCTTTATTGTTATCGAACCATTCACAATCAAAGAAGACTACTTTCGGTTTCTTGTCCCGCAAAACTAAACTTGAGGATGTTTTGAATGATTCCATAATAATTAGTTTCCGCCCTTGTGCATCGATTGCCCTAGTCACAACTCCAAGATTAGTTGTGGATGCAAGAGGAAGACTTGCTTCACAGTTTGGCTGAACGGAAGCGGAACCCATTGACATCGAACGCCATAGCTTTTAATAGCCACCCTTCCAGAAGATAGCCGACGCGAAGTCCCGATGGACGTTATGCCTTTTCAAGACCGCATTATAAGGACATGACATTATAAGGATATATACTATTGAAATGTAACATAATAGAATAACATATCACGAGAAGATTGTACATGATCTTTGAACCAAGTGATGAAATTTGGCCCTCCATTTATTCCATCCCGTCGCATCGTATTTAGTTGCTTGCTCGTGAGGTTGTCGCCTAGAAGTCCGCTTTTGCTTATCGAACTCACTGACGAGAACGTAAATGAATTAGATCTATAGCAAGATGAACAAAGAGATAATTACACGCATAACACTTACGTGAAATATTGTTCCATCTCATCCATATTGGTGTACATGTAGAGCAAAGCAGCCTTCCGTTCTTCCCGAGTATAATAGTAGGCCGTGCGCCACTAACAGCTTGTGCCCTCCATTGAAACAGCTTTGAGGTCACTGCAAGGTGGTTTTTCATCGACATTGTACCGCATTGTAGGAGCATTGACATTGTGTTCGCTCGCAAAATATACACTCGAGAAGTATGCTATCTCCTTAATTGAAAATGCTTCCGCGATGCACCCTTCAACTCTTGCCTTGTTGCCAACCATAGCTCTAAGCTTCTTGAGGGCCCTTTCAATGTGATACATCCACCTATATTGCACAGGCCACCTACCTTAGCTTCATATGGAAGATGAACAAGGAGATGTTGCATTGGATTGAAGAACCCCGAGGGAATATTTTTTCTATCTTACATACAAGCACCGTATCTCTTTCTCCAACATCTCCATCATCTCCTTCGTGATTTCTTTAGCATGAGTTGTCTATACAAATAACTTAGCTCACCTAGCACCTTCCACACATCATCATTAAGGTATCCGCAAACATTACAGCAGGAGTCTTTCCATTATTATGTGGTAATCATGGCTCTTCAACCCATTTAGCTTCCTGTCTTCACATTCACACCCTTCTCAAGCCCGCAGCAGAACCATCGGGAATTTCAGTTTTTCATCCACCTCAAAGACTTCTTTCTTGTCTTTAGGTTTAAGACAAAATGGAGCGCGTGGCTTACTACCACTTTCGGTGAGCTCAAGGGTTGGACGGTTACAAATCTGCTAAGTCTCTTCGGCCTTGAGGTTGTCTTTTGTTTTGTCCGTCATATCCATGCACGTGCTTATGATGCTTTCGTAAACATTACGCTCTCGGTGCATGACGTCAATGTTGTGCATCGAATCAACGCCTTGGCATAGGGAGCTCCCATATTCCAGATATGTGAGTCCGCTTGTGCTCCACTCCAAAACCTTCGAACCCCGCTCAGATCCGCTTTTGGGACCGTTTACTCAACTTATCGCAATTTCTAGCCCGCTTAGACGCTTGGCGGTCCTTTGTGACAATGGTGTTCTTCCTAAAAGCGTTCTTCCGCTGCCTAAAGATGTGTCTCTGGGCAAGAAATATCTATGGCAATCGAAGTAATGATCTTTCCACCAAAAGCTAGGCGGAAACAATTCGTGTTCAAACCACAGATCGGACAGGTCAAATTTCCATGGCAGCTCCATCCAGCAAAAATACCATAGGCCGGGAAATCATGAACGGATCATAAATACGCAACTCGAAGGTTGAATTTCTTCTTCTTGTAAGAGTCGACGCTTCAACTCCGCCCACAAACTGTTTCAACTCTTCGATTAAGGGTTTCAGCATCACGTTGAGACGTGTCCCAGGATGTTGCGGGCCAGGTATGATAAGGCATAAGAACATAAACTCATATTTCATGCAAAGAGCAGGTGGAAGGTTATACGAACAGCAAAGACGGGCCAACAAGAGTAGGAGGCTGCAGATTGGCGAAAGATGTGAAGCCATCGGTCGCCAACCCAATGCGAACATTTCTCGTGATCGCGCGAAGTCTGCGCCAAAGCTGCCCAGAGCCCTCCATGCCTCACCATCGACGGTGCACCATCACTCCGTCGTTCTCACGCACACCTTCCTTGTGCCACCTCATGTGCCTAGCGGTTCTCTTTGAGAGAAACAAATTGCTTGACCATGCTTGTAATCGGCATGTAACGGTTGCTTATGTGCAACATCACCATCACATTTGCACCGTCTTCATTTACGACTCGACGCACTTCGGTTTGCCACACTTTAAGCACTTCTTCTCATTCTTATGCTCTTTCCGTAAAAGCATGCAATTGTCTTTGCATACATCAATCTTCTCATATTTCATACCGAGAGTTGAAACCAATCTCTTGGCATGGTACATGTCTTTGGGCATGTTATGAGGCTTCTAAGCACATCACCGATCAAGTTGGAGAGCTCGTTGTAACAATTATTCGAGAAGGCAAACTTTGACTTAATGGCCATGAGCCGTGTCACAAAAGCTAGGAGGGTCACTTAGTTCGTGCAACGGCTCTTCCGGCTTTGAGGGCCTCAAGAACCTTTCAACCTCTCGTGTAGGCGGATCCTCGAATGTAGTTCAACTCCGGCCAGATAGCTTCAAGCATCTCGTCCATCCTATCATCACCCGCCCTATCATCGCTTCACCTCTTCTACTTCACTTGAGAGAATGACTCGCCGTGGTGCACCCACATCTCATAGCTTGGCATGAAACCGCGTTTACAAAGGTCTAGCGCCACCTTTGTCTTGTCATGTTTGGACAAATTTTGGCACTTGCCACATGGGCACCTCACCTTATCGGTACTAGACAAAGAGAACGACGATTCACAAAAGCCGTAGTCTTGGCCACCCACTCATCCGAAAGTGAGCCCCACTCTTATCCCAACCATCATACATCCATCGCCGATCGTCACCCATACTTGAGGCTATAGATTAAAGCAAGTGTAATCATGAGTTTTTTCGTTCCTATATATATCATGGCCCTACATCTATAGGTAAGGATATGTCCTAAACCCACCCAAGAGTGGCCGACAGAGCACGGATTTATGACGACCTGTAGGGTCTCGAAGAATTTTATAAAGATAATCCCCGCTGTTCTCCATCTCGCACGCCCGGATATGGTGCAATGGAGAACATCGTGGTTATGCTGTCGAAATCTCGCTCGACCTCGTGGCTCATCATAAATACCACGCCTATCGGTCACCCGAGGCTGTCCAAAAGGGACAATTCTGACCAAAGACATCTCACATGTGTGGCGATGTGTGGCGGCTTGGCCAGAACGGTAACACATAAGTTTCGTGACACTAACAAACAGAATTTGGAAAGGTAAGTCTTAGACTAATTATTGAATGCTCTTGATTTAAATTGTAGATTTAGATTGAACAGTTTCAGTTGTCATATATTAATTTTTTTACTGTGGAAAAGATTTATTGAGTTCATGTTACACAACTTACCTACTCAGTCTCATATTTTCCGGTTTCAACATTGTAATTGTTGTTACCAAATCTCTAGAATGGGAATTTCCACACCCAATTTTACAGTATCCAAGAAAATACAACAAAACAATTTTAGATTTACCATTTAGCACAAAACAGGCCAGCTTCTGATGAAGCAATCATTAGTGGCAAGAATTTCAAGACAGATGCATAAAAGGGTTTAGTGATTTGAGTGTCTTCAAGTGCTGTGGTCATAATTGCAACATTGATACTTAGGTACATTAATAGGTCAAATCTACCATTTTTCCAAGATTCTACAAGATATTCAGAGTAACTTGATGGGTAATTTGGCTAAGCATAGTACTTTGATGGGCTTACTGCTTAAACACAATTAATGCAAAATCCACTAACATCATCGGATAACAAACAAGACCTGTTTCAATTTTATTTTTTACATAATCGCAGACTTTCCATTTATCGTCTTGTTGTCTCAACTCTCCAAAGGCACAACTTTGACCATTCATATTTTCACTTGCAACCTGCCAAACTTGATCATGCTACCTATGTCTATTGGTTACTTAAGAAGCACAAACTTGATCATGCAACCTGCCAAACTTGATCACACAACCAGCGCCATGCAAGAATACACCAGATGATATTCGCCAGCAAATTAAGCCAATAGACTAATTAAGCAAAGCAACGATAAACAAGCAATTGCATCTAAATGTCAAATGCTGCTCACTTTTCTCGGAAGGAAGAACGACGACGATTTGACGACGCTGGGCGCGGCGATACGGGCGGCGCGGGCGACGGCGACGTTCGGGCGGCAGGCGACGGCGACGCTCTGGGCGGCCGACGGACAACGACGAAATGTTGAGGCGGGCTGAGACGACAACGGCGCGTTGCGGGCGGCTATGGCGGGCGTGGGCATGGGCGAAGGCGAGGTAAGGCTGAAGCAAGCGGCGGCGGCGGTGGTGGGCGCGGAGGCGGTAAGGCGGCAAGACGGGAGATAAGCGCGGCAGATGAAAATGCGTGGAAATGCCGAGCCGAGCGGAACATAAGTCATTTAATTTTCGTGGGTTCCTATTAGCCGATTTAAAATTAAGTAATTTTCGTCGCCAAAGAATTCAACCGATTTAAAATAAGAGCCGCCACAAGAATCCTAACCCGTGTTTATTTTAAATCGGTTTCATTTAGCCGATTTAAACTTAATTAATTTTGTGGGCTATACTACCACCCATTTAAAATTACGCAATAACTTTCGTTGGCTGATATTGGCCGTCAGAATAAATTAACTTTTGTCGGTATTATTAAAAGCCGATTTAAGTTTAATTGGCCGACAAAAATTTTCAAGATTCCTGTAGTGGAGCTAACTGATCTGGAAAAGGGTATGAAACCTAAACTTCAGTTCGAACTACAAATAGGCAGATAATTGAACTTTACGCAGCGTGGAAATATAGTACTTCGCTAATGTAATGTACTTCTGACAATAATATTACACTACTCTAATTTGGACTTCCTCGTCGAAGATTCATACAGTTTTTTTTTCTCACCGTCCTTAATTATGTCGTAGAAATTAAAGCTGCAACCATATTGTCTGTAGAAGTTTGAAAGCACAATTATTTCAGCCGGTCTCAAATTTTAGATAATAGGATAAAGACGGATATGATTTTTTTCTCTGACATTCTGATTAAAATAACACCAATCATTAAATTGTTTCTCTGTAAAAACGCATTAGTCAAAGGTTTCAAGTTCAGAGCCTCAAAGTGAAGTTTCAAGGTCAACTCTCAGGAGCACCATTAGCTTCCAAAAAGGAACTTATATTAAGTGAAACCACTAAGATTCGCAATCCGTGCATCACGCATCAGTACAATCCGTCCCACGAACCAAATTCAGAGTAGTTTTACTCAGCAAGAATCATCAGGTTCTTCTGCTAGCATTACACCTGTCCATTCTGATGATATTAGTTTAGGGGGGCCTGTGTTAAGCTGGACAAATCAAGAAATGGTTTGCATAAACAATTCTCATGTAAGAATGTGATAATTTTATGCATCTCTCCCTTTTCCTTTTCCCCCTATGATCTCACCAAGTTAAATTATCTACTTGTGTGACATTTGAAGTCCATTGGACAACAACTCACTTTCAGATCTTGAGATTGGAATTAGTTAGCTAGTAACCCTTGTTCAAAATAAATATAATGCTGAAAATTATCACAAATGCACAAGGATCATGTTCACATCTCGTTCCATGGGGAAAATTAATACGTGAGGCTAAAAAGCAATTAAACCATTAGCTGCCTGGCTCAGATGGGTACCTGAGTTCTACTATTGAAGAACACAATTTTGATTAACACAATTTTGATGAGGATGAACAATCTTTATCAGGGAGGAAACACACCTTATATACTTGCAGTATGCATGATCTGGGGAAGTTATTGAACATATCTAGTGTAAATTCGGTGTACCCTTTCAGGAAGCCAAGAAATAATAAGTTTTCGAATACCTTGACATGTAACTTGGGACAACCACTTGAAAGATTAATAAACTATACCTACTTTGCTAAATTGAATTTGAACCCTAAAAATAACTGCTTTTAAAATAGCGCGATATGCAACATAAATAGTAAGATAGAGGCTTCTATGGCGCTTAGAAGGTACCATAGCCGTTTATTAGTCGCAGTACGACGAATTAAAGCAACATATGCTAGATCTAGTGAGTACCAAGAGCTGGAGGAAATGGGCATGTTAGTACTTAGAAGCAAGAAATGTAGAGGGCACTAAAATGCAAGAAGCAAAATCAACAAATTTTTAACATGAAGATTTTGTTAGTGTTCCAGCAACAAAGAGAGATCATGTAATCAAATCCTAAGAATCCATAAGCAACCTAGCATATACTCTCTTCATTCTTTTTTAAATTGCATTTTAGAATGCGTGCATTCAACTTTTAAAACTTTGTCCACTAACATGCACAAAAATATTTGGATTTGTTACGTGGAAATGTTATCACTATATTTGTCATAAAAAATGCTTTCATATCATTATATTTTTAATAACTTTTACTAATATATGACTACAAATAAATATTGTAATCTGTCACAAATATTGTTGTCAATTAATCATCACACACTTACAAATATTGTTGTCAAATTAATTATCACATATATATTTCGCAAATAGAATTAACATATGAAGTATGAACAGTGAACAGATTGATCTGCATGCTTTTGCCTTGCCTCTGCGGCTCTGCCCCTACCTACCTCTTATGTTTGTTCTTTCCGAGTGAACACAAGGACAAGGTTAGGAGCAGCTGCTTCAAGTAGTGTTAACATACTACTATTCATTTAACTAAATTACCTCTTAAGTAGATAGAACCATGGAAGCCACAAAGCCATTAGGATCGCTGCATAGTACGTCACATGTGCTGCAGGATTGTGTGCACTCTTCAATTGTAAGTCAATAGTGTTTTCGAATAATTCCATCAGGAGAAAACAGAGCATTTAGAGATGGTGCGATTTGACTGTTTTTTCTTGTTTTTTTTAGCGATACACCTCAGTCTTACGAAAAAGGGGGACGGTTTGCAACAAGAGAACAACAACAACAACAACAACAACAATAAAGCCTTTTAGTCCCAAGCAAGTTAGGGTAGGCTAGAGTTGAAACCCAAAACGATCCGCTAACAAAGGGAGAAAGAGAGAGGTGAGGAAGTAGCACAAAGCCTAAAACTATACCAAAACGAGGTATAAAGCCTAATCAAGATTCAGGCACGTAGATAGCTGCTTTTCACGCACTTCTATCCAAAGCTAACTCTTTCGATATATTCCATCCTTTTAAATTCCTTTTAATTGCCTCCTCCCAAGTCAAGTTTAGCCGGCCCTTATCTCTTTTCACATTATTGTCGCTTCTTATGATGCCGCTATGCACTGGTGCCTCCAGAGGTCTTGTGTGACAAGAGAACCAAATTAATAAAAGAAACCCACGCTCGGTGAATGTGACATTCAGTTGGAGGTCTAACAATTTCTTATGTCTTGTATCCTAGATAGATGTAGCCTCAGGGTATACTAATAATGAATGCCATCACTGAAGCCTCTGCAGGTATATAAAAGATTAGCCAGTAATGACAGGTACATGATATAACAAGAGGTAACTCAAAACCATTGACATGAAGAAAGAGACAAGATTAGTCCCCATCAAGCGTTGGTACGGATGCATTGCACAATGTACGAACAGAGATTACAACTCATCAAGTACGAGAGATAAATTCAAAAGTTCAACAAAAAGGAAGTTGACAAGAAATCTGCGATGGTTGCAATCTCCAAGGTGAAAATAGGCAAACCAACAAATTCTAATATATTTGGATGATAGATATCAACTTACGATCCAATAATTGCTATCTACCATTCTACATGCATGGGTACTTTGTAGGAAATACTCCTAAATATAAAATAGTAAAAAAGCAGAACATATCAATTTTCTGACAATTACTGGTTATTTTGGCATTACATCATATTACACTAGCTCCATTCATATCTCTTTCTATACATCATCTTTCATTATTCATGCTATATTTTTGTCCTAAGATATGGAATGTGTTATTCCAGGTGAAAACGTGTCCAGTGAAATCCTAAAAAAAGGTCATGTGCCCCTTTGGTTGCTTAGGAGACACTGAGAATCACTATTTGGAACTAATATCCGTATTTGCATGAGCAAAACAAAAGAAAATAGTTGATCACATAGTAAGTATATCACTACTACATCAGATAAAATAAATAATGCCATCTTAACTAACCAAGGTCAGATCTGCTGCAATGCTTTCACTAACATAACAGCAATGAGTGCACCTAAATTAATATTTTGTGGCCGTTGAAGGAATCTAAAGGTTGCTGGCTTAACGCTACTTCTTTTGACAGCAATTGTTTGCAAGTTGTGCAATGAATGGAAGTTAACTCATTTGTTTATTCATCCCATTATTCCTAGTCTTCGGAGCCAGCCAGGATCTTCCGAGGTTAAGCAGTAGCAACTCTTTGTGCTGACATTTTCATGAATTGTTTGTAAGGGTAATGAAGCAATAATTGGTGCTAAAATAACTAGCTGCCGTACAAAGTTTCTCTTGCCAAAACTACGAAACTATTCTGATTTGCTGTGGTCTCTTTAGAAATATGTGTTTTGTCAACTTGCCAAGATCCAGGGGCCTTTGATTGATGGATGCCATAGACAAATAATAACAGCAAATCATTCAGTACAGTGCACACTAGAGGTAAGAAGCATTTAATTGTAGGGTTACCATGCCAATCTCTATGATCACTATATAAAAAGATCAATGATTTCGTTGAACTTCTACAATGCTTACAAAGTTGACATTTTTAATTCAATATTATTATTAGCTCGTGGAGAAGGTTATTCATTTTCCATTTTCAATGTGGTTATTGCCGAGAATTCACTGCTATATTTTTCAGCTGACAGAGAGTAATTAACGACACTTTCTCAAAGGAAGTAATTCATGATATGTTAAGAAAGCCCAGAATAGCAAAATTGGTAAATTGATTAATGATGTGAGCTTATTACTTTATTAGTGTGCGATATTCATATATTAGGTACCAAAAAAAGAAACAAATTAGAGATCATGTATACTCCAAGAAAAGCTGAAAGGAATAAACAAGAAATGAAAGTGAAATGTGAAGGCAAGAAATCCCTCTGTGTTTCTTGTCTGATGAAGAATACGACGAAATTGACAAAAACAGATGTGGATGCACATCATTTGGAATTGATATACTAGAAGTAACAAAGGGAATGGTACTGTAATCAGCATATGCTGAAGAAAAACGATCATCTCCCCTCAATACAAGTTGCACAAATCTTAAAGCAAACGAATAGGTAAGTAATCGCTATGTACCCTTCATTTATACTTTAATATTTGTGTAACTTTTAAAAAAGAGATATATAGAAGCACCCATTGAGTCTGTTTATCAGATATCTTACAAAGCCACTCCTTGTTATCAAAACTAATGACCACTCAATTTGGTGCATATTGCTTCATATGTAATCAAAACGTCTGTAGTAGTGAGATTACCTACTCCCAGGGGTGCAGAATCCACTCTCGATACAAATAAGTTTTCAGAAACATTCTGAAAACTTCCATGTAAAAGACACGTATTTGAACCTGCACAGCATAAACCTACATATCTAAGAGCTCCCCTTCCAAGTCTATATAAGCAGTACAGGCTAAACGTTTCCTGGAAACCCAAGCAGAAGTTTTGAGTTTCTCAGATGGCTCTTGAAACTGATAAACAGGAGTCTAGAGGACAAAAAAAGGTTGCTGGAAAACTCCAGCGTCATGACTCGCTATATGGGGATGCAGAAAAAGTATCAGGTGCAGGATACCATGGCTCTGAGGTCAGCTTCTCCCCACCATATTTTGGTTTCCTATGTTTCGTATCTTTAACCAGTAGGAGGATGAATTTCTCATTTGATTAACTCAAAAGATTAAGAGAAGCAGCTAAGCTAATAGTTTTAACTGTTCCCAAAATATGAGAAGATTAAGAGAAGCTATGATAATAGTTCTATCTTGTCCCAAGGTTTTCATTGTTACTGACAAGCTATCAGCTTTTTTTGCTGAAATGATGATCTTTGAGAATACACAAAATTATTGGCAGCTACGCAACTCTGGTATTCAAGTCAGCAAGGAAATTACAAATAAAATTCAAACAGGCATTTCTCAAGTATCGCTACGTGCTATTTTGCACGATTGATGAAAACACGAGATTACTGTGTACAATTTGAACTATAAAGTTGACTATATGCTTGTACTTACTATGTATTCACCGTATGAAACAGGATAATTGGATTAGGACACTGCGTTTAGCATTCCAATGCATTGGAGTGATATATGGTGACATCGGCACGTCACCACTCTATGTGTATGCAAGCACCTTCACAAGTGGCATCAGCCATGTCGATGATCTCTACGGGGTCCTGTCACTTATTCTTTACAGCATTATTCTTCTACCCATGATAAAGTATGTCTACATTGTGCTGTATGCAAATGACAACGGGGATGGTAAGTTTTCCTTCTGAAGAATCCTCTAGGCTGAAGTAACTTAGATCACAACACGACCGAATTATATCACTAATTAAACAACTGGCGTTCGCAATAACCTTCAACCTTTTTTCCTTGCTTTCATAATATGACGGGATGGAAGTGACCATATGACAAGAAGAATTACAGTTCAGGGCAAAATTTATTTGAAGACAAAAAAAAAAGATTGTGTTGTTCTACTAGAAGTGATAATTGTGTCAAAAATGGTAGAAGTACCATTTGATCTAAGCATTTTTCTCATATTATTGGAGAAAAGCCCATCATACTCTGTCAGCCTTTTAAAGACGGTACGTGGTGTAGGGTGTTGGAGGGAGATATCATCATACTCCGCTAGCCCTCTAAAGTGGGTACATGGTGCAAGGTGTTGGGGGAGATACTACCATCATATTCCACTGACCCTCTAAAGAGGGTATGTGGTGTGGTGCGCAGGCCTTCAAGGTACCTTGCCTTGTTCCCATCCATAGGACATGAGGCTCAACTCTTGATCCGTGAGAGCATCCCCATAAATGCTCATTAAGATAGAGAAGCACCCCATCTTGTTCGGTATCGATTGATGAGTGGGCTTGCTAAGTCCCATTGCCCCCTAGGGCACTTCACCTCCTACCCAAAGAAGGGCACATAGCGGAGTGCCATAACCTATCGGGAGCTTGGTGAAGTGTCATTCCCTCTAGGGCGCTTCGCATCGTTCCCATCTATGAGGTATATGGCTCAACGCTTGGTCCACTAGGGCATCTCCCTTGATCCCTTGATGCCCATGGAGATGGATGGGCACCGTTGTCTCACTTGGGATCGACTGGCAAGTGGGGCCATCAAGTCTCGTGGTCCCCGTGAGGTTGGCCACTAAAGGAGGGCCCAAGCCTCAGGACCCCTGTGGTACCCGGAATCAGAGGCCTACCCCTAGAGAGCGATGATGAGGGATCCACTACCACCTTCTAGGAATGACGAAGATGTCCATGCTTAAGTCACCCTACTAGGGGTAAGATTGTATTTGTGTACCAGATTGAGCACCTATAAAAGCTCATTGTAACCCTCACTTATAACGAAAACTCTAGTGGAATACAAAACATACACAAATTAGTGTACCCTCAGGGTCACTCCCGGACAAGAAGGCAACCCCTCTACTCCGAGCCTGAGGGCACATCGACATGAGTAGGGCGCCTTCATTAGAGTTGAACTTGTATAAATGACTGTGTCTCCATTACTCTCACAGATATCGACTCATCAGATGACCGATGTCCTCCTCTCTCTTATGTTCTGTTTTCCAACATATGACAAATAAAAAATAAAATTTGTGCTTTAATAGGAAAAAAATGCACTAGCAGCTTGTAAAATGGATGCCAGTTTTTGCCCTAAAAAAATTGGTACCAGTTTATATATTGCATACAGTTATTTCTACAATCACTTTTTACAATAAAATACTCTTGCAGGTGGCACCTTTGCACTTTATTCATTGATATCGCGCTATGCAAAAGTGAGCTTGATTCCAAATCAGCAAGCCGAAGATGCAATGGTCTCAAGCTATGGTCTGGATACAGTATCAGCCCCTATGAGGAGAGCTCAGTGGATCAAAAAAAGGCTGGAAAGTAGTACTGTGGCTAAGGCTGTAATTTTCCTCCTTACCATCCTAGGCACCTCAATGGTCATCAGTGATGGTGTTTTAACTCCAGCAATATCTGGTAACTACAAGAGGAAATTCCAATGTTATTTCTACTAGCTATTAACATAGTTTTTCATATTTTCTCTTTCCATTTTATCTATCAGTGCATCCAAGTAATAGAGGATATATACATGTCATTTGAAATAAGCAGCTATAAATTTTCATAAAAATCATGCTTGATAGTGGGAGAACTTTCATCCTAGTGTCAATGTCAACTCTTTTCATACTAGTGAGCTTTTTCTTATCAAACAATACTAGCACAATGACATGATAGCCTATGGTTTGTGGATACTGGTGAGATTTTCCTCATCAAATAAGACTTGCACAATGACATGACAGCCTGTGGTTCATGGAAATTAGTGAGATTTTCTTACCAAATAAGACTTGCACAATGAGTCAATGACATGACGATCTATGGTTTGTGCCTTTGTGGATTTGTTTCAGTGCTCTCTGCAGTGGGTGGTCTCCAACAGAAAGCACCTCAACTGAAACAGGGTATGTGGAAAAAGCAGCTATTTGACATTAGCTATTAAAAGAAGAATAAAAACATACAACAAGAAATCATTACATTTGACATTATTTATGCAACCTTTATTTTCAAGGAATCATTACGTGGTTAGTAATAACAATCATTTTCTGACCTCAAGTTCACATTTTGCTGATCTTCTTGCAGACCAAATAGTATGGATCTCTGTCGCTATTCTAGTCGTGCTGTTCTCAGTTCAGCGTTTTGGCACTGACAAAGTTGGCTATTCCTTTGCACCCATTATTCTGCTGTGGTTCCTGTTCATCGGTGGTATTGGGTTTTACAACTTGATCAAATATGATGTGGGTGTTCTGAAAGCATTCTATCCGAAATACATAGTGGATTACTTCAAAAGAAATGGAAAGGATGCATGGGTATCCCTTGGAGGCATCCTCTTATGCTTTACAGGTGATTTTACAATTTTCAATGAATAAAAGCACATCACAAAATGGATTCTCTATTAGGCAGCAGACACTCAATTCAAAATATATTTGGCATGAAACAGGCACAGAAGCTATGTTTGCTGATCTAGGCCATTTCAATATTAGGTCTGTTCAGGTATGTACAGATTCTCTGGGACTGATATCAGAAATGGATATAAAGGAAGTCATCTTAAGGTTTCATTTACATCATGGGCTGTTATAGTAAATTAGTAACCAATTGGTGAAAGTAATGGTTTACAACTTCAAGATTATCATATTATAACAGCAATCACTGTCTTATGTTTCAGCTTAGCTTCAGCTTTGTTTTATTCCCATCGGTATCATTGGCTTATATTGGGCAAGCCGCATACCTTCGGAAACACCCAGAGCATGTTCTTGATACTTTCTATAGATCAATCCCAGGTAAGCTATTTCGGATGATGGTTGCTTCTTAATTTGAAAATTTGTTTGAATCAAACACTATTATACCTTGGTTGCAGGACCATTGTTCTGGCCAACCTTCATAATTGCTGTTTCTGCTGCCATCATTGCAAGCCAGGCTATGATATCTGGTTCATTTGCGATCATTTCACAGTCACAAACATTGGGCTGCTTCCCAAGGGTCAAAATACTCCACACCTCAAAACATTATGAGGGGCAGGTGTACATTCCGGAACTAAACTTTGTTCTTGGGTTGCTTTGTGTTATAATAACACTCAGCTTCCAGACAACGACTAATATTGGCAACGCATATGGTAAGACAAATGTGACCTCCTACAATTGTACACAAAGACATAACCATTGCATCGTTAATTACGCTAATAAGATAATAGAGCTTTTAGACACAATCACACATGCATTTGTTAGGCAAAAAAAAAAAGGCTATAATGTGATGTTGCATTCATTTTAAATACAAATTGAAAATTCTTCCACAGCTAGAGGCTATACCTTCCTGTCTTCCACGGGTTTACCTGTGTCTAGGTGCTCTTTAGCCATTACCTTATTTCCTTTTACACGCAAGCAACAGTATACTATATATATATTTTTCATGGTACAAATTCGTATTACACTGCTAATCACACCCACGTAACCTTCATGTGCGCAGGGTAGCTTACCTATTTTTTGCGCTTTCCTATAAAAATTCTAGTCTGCGATGTTTCACTCCATTGGAAAACTTGACAGCGAGTTTGTTTTCTGCAGGAATTTGTGTTACTTCTGTGATGATTATTACAACTATTCTCCTGTTAATTGTGATGCTTCTCATATGGAGAGTAAGCATTTGGTTGATTATACCATTCTGCCTGGTATTTGGTTTAATAGAGCTCATCTATCTTTCTTCAGTTCTATACAAATTCAAAGAGGGTGGTTACCTGCCTATAGTCATCGCAACAGTTCTGGTGGCAATAATGGCCGTATGGCACTACGTTCATGTAAAGAAATATTGGTATGAACTCGAACACATAGTAACAAATGAGGACATGAAAGCGTTGATTCAAACGCATGACGTGAAAAGAACACCTGGAGTCGGCTTCCTCTATACCGAACTAGTGCAAGGCATCTCACCCATATTCCCCCACCTCATCGAGAAGATACCCTTCGTTCATTCAGTGCTAGTGTTTGTTTCAATCAAACACTTGCCTGTCCCTCGTGTGGAGGTCTCGGGCGCTTCCTCTTCAGAAGAGTCGAGTCAAGAACCTCCCGGATGTTCCGGTGTGTGGCACGCTATGGATACAGTGATAAGCTAGAGGGGGCCAAGGAATTCGCTGCTTCACTTGGTGTTCATCTCCAGTCATATGTTGAAGAGGAGCACTTGATCACAAGCATGCATAGTCTGGAAACCGAGGCTCCAATAATAACCTCCATGGCCGACAGTAACACACAGCCCCGTAGAGGGGGGAGCTCCACGGTGTACATTGAGGAGACACTGAGGGCTAGTGAACCTCTGGAGCTCACCCAAGCTCGCATGAGCAGCCACTCAGCACACTCGTCGGGAAGGATTAGTGAGGTTCAATCCCGCACGATCGCGGAAGAAAGACAACTCATTCAGAGGGAGCTGCAGAAAGGAGTGGTCTATATCCTCGGAGAAACCGAGATTAGGGCTGGGCCTAATTCTTCATTTGTCAAGAAAGCTGTGGTCAACTACATGTACTCGTTCTTGAGGAAGAACTTCAGGCAGGGGGATAAGGCTTTCGCGATCCCAAGGCAGCAGGTGCTGAAAGTGGGAATGGTCTATGAAATCTAAGCAAAAACCCGGAAGATGTTGCCATGCATCGTGGTTTCTCCTAGTATTTGGTATGATCAGCTTGTACATGTTTGTGTATACTTTTCCTGGGGCACTGTTGCACTTCCTTTTGTAGAATTGGCATTGGCTTTCCTGAATTTCTAGTGTATGACCTGCGAAGTTGTCTCGATGGCATGATTTCTGTATATACGCCTAAGCTTGTTGTGCTGTAGACAATGTATGTGTATTAATTGTTCTAAACTATAGCTAGTCATCAACCCATGCATCTTCACGGTCTCGAAGTTTCCATTAAGGTCATGAAATTTAAGAATTTTAATTTCCCAATTTAACGTAATTTATGTATATATTTTAATACCATAAATTCTAAAATTATTTTGAAGGACATCAAACTTTAGCACTTGGTGCTTTTCTTGTCTTTCTCGGCTCGGTATCGTGGAAGCACTGGTTAAGCATAAAGCAACTTGAGTAATGCCTAGTACTCTATTCTATCTCAAAGCTTTGTTTTTTTTATTTGCAAGGATAAAACATTTCATTCAAGTCTAGCCACTGGTGTGGTGAATCGGTGAATTGTGCTTGCGCCAATCACTTTTCATTGAAGCCAATTTGGCATTAGGATCTTCACTTTGCACTACCACATATAATAGATATATTATAATAGAAATTAGTGGTCAAAATTGTATTTTGGAGACTATGTTGATGTCCAAAACGATAACTATTTGTGACTGGAGAGAGTATAATACTACATTATTTCTTCATAATGAACTAATAGATGTAGCACTCATATTTTAGATGGAAAAAGATAATGGGATAGATCAATTTTTGTTCCTTGGTCCAAAGGAACTAACTACTTGTCTTATGCTGAAACGTGTGCTCCATTTAAGAGAATAAAACAATTATTCAAAGTAGGAATAAGTCCATTTTACACCTCTCAAAATTTGGACAAAATTCAAAAAGTAAAATTGAAATCCTGAATTTTTTTGATTGGGATTTCTGAGATTTTGGTTGAAATTGCTGAAATCTCAACAAATTTCAACCAAACGAAAAATAGTTCAAATCATGTTTGAAAATTTTGAAAAAATTTGTAGATGGTCCTAACTAGTCAATAATGTTTTCATAAATTTTTTAGATGATGATCAAGTATGAATAATTTTTAAAAATTTTAAAAATGCTACTGTCCTAATAAAAGCCTTACAGTGAGATAGCCAAGTACGCGTATTGCTTCCATAAATTTGATTGAGCAACGAAAATAGATTTATAGTTTTTAAAACATTTAGAGAAGAGTTTTGAGGCAATGTTTAAGATCTTCTAAAAATTTAAATCATGATCACACTTGAGCGAATTTATAAAATTATGACAATTTACTATGTCATTTATCTTCCTTTTATTTTTCAAAGATAACAAATGAAGTTGAATTCTTTTGGATTTTTGTATGATCATAGACTGCTATAAATTTTTATAAAAGTATGATAGTTCTTCTGTTATTTTTATAAAATATATCAAAATTTTGGTTTTTTTTAAAAAAATTCATGGTAGATGATACTCTTAAGAGGTATTGTCCAAAATTCAATCCACAAAACTTGAAATTCGATCAAAATACCAGAAATTTTGGTGAAAATTTTGAAATCACTACAGCAATGTGAATTTTTTCAAAATTATTTATTCCGTTGAGATTTACAATCTTGTCCCCGGTCCAAATATGAAATCTCGGCCGAAATTTCTGAAATTTCGCCAAGATTTTGAACCTTTGATCCTACATAGAAATCTTTGCCCCCTAATATTTTTGTGACAAATACACTTTTTTTGTTTTGAACCATTGCTCTTTTATGTACGTTATATACCATGTATGATGAAGGATCGAGGCACACCAAAAGGGGAGTGAATTGGTGCAAACTAACATCTAAACCTAATTTTTTTTCTGTTTTTAATAATCCTAAAAATTACTAAAATAATGACCAAACCTAAAGGATTAATCTAGAATAATTGATCTAAGACCATGAAACAAAACTAGATTAAATATGCAAACTAGACAGCAATAGCACATAAATAAGAATTAGTAGATTGGAATCTATACTCACTGATTTTTCTCAAAAAACATGCATATAGATCCATAACATGAAAGTATAATAGCACATAAATAAGAATTAGTAGATTGGAATCTATACTCAGTAGATTGGAATCTATACTCACTGTTTTTTCTTAAAGAACATGCATATAGATCCGTAACATGAAAGTATAACCTGAAATAATCTTCCAACTGTTTTTCTCAATTTTCTTCTTTTTTTTCCTCTTCTTCTCTCTCTTGTTTATTTCCTGTTGCTTCTGTCCTTCTTGTGCAATGCACTGCTGCTGGACATAGCTTCTCCTTTTTCTTGATGCTGCTGCACGTATACACGAAGGAAATCTTCACTACTGTGATGAACGTGCCCTGTGCCATGCACTCGCTTTCCTCTTCTGCTATCGCTGCGATATGCCTATCTATCTAGCCTAATTACATTTGATCCAATACACGCATATAGTCCAAAACTCACACATACATACGTACGATCAACTTGTCGCTCTCGCATGACTCACTCGCCTACACTACAAGCACGGCCACCTGTCACTCTTGCGTGACTCGCCCGCTGCACCTATTTTTTTTAGATAAAGAAAGCTTTTATTAATCTCAAGAACATTACATCGAGAAGATACAAGTCCTTGAAATCACTTCCGGCCTCTGCTTAACTAGAAGCACACAGCCCAAAAAACCATAAACACACACACACACACTAGTGACTATCAATACGAAGACTAGATCGCCACCCATGCGCCTGGGAAAAGAAATCCTTGGCCACCTGAACCAATCGGCGAGAAACATCCACCATAATACCCGCGATATCCATTGCGGCAAAGACAGCCCAAGACTGAAGCCAATGGGAAGTAGCATAAATAACCTGCAAAGGAAAAGGCGACCAAGCCGGAATCTCTGTCGGAATGTCACGCACTGGACTGGGTGGAGGAGACCAAGCCGGAATCTCTGCCGGAATGTCACGCACTGGACTGGGCATTGGATTGGGTGGAGGCGACCAAGCTACTCTGCCATTTCCTCCCCATTTACAAGGAGATGCGCTCTTGGGTCTCCTCTTCGACTTGGCACTCATCCCGCCGACCGCAACTCCCTCCCCTCCCCTACCACTCCCACAACTTTCTAACCTAGGGTTTCATGCACCGGCAAAAGCATCAAAACTGCACCGTGTAAAAGCATCAACACAAGGCTAGATGGCTCACCTTTGCAATCGACCGGAGACTCGCCGGAGAGAGTGCTCCTCGCGGTCGCCGTCGCCGTCGGCGTCGCCCTCGCCGTCGCCAGATGAGGAGGAGATGGGGATTCGACTCGGGCAGAGACTGGCGCGCAGGTGAAATGGGGTCCGGTCGGTCGGGTCGAGCCCGAGTCTAGCCCGATGCACAGTGCCGAGGGCAAAGAGGTCATTTCCCCATGCTTTTATCCGGTAAATGCACAAAAAACTCCAAAATGGCATGGAAACGAGTTGTCGCGGATTGAACGTGGCATTTTGGCAATTGCCACGTTAATAATGGCATTTGGGTGAAGCCGCATGTCCAGAGTGGCACAATGACAATTTTCTCGGTACAAAACACCCCAGACCATCCGCGCCAAACGACATGTAAAAAACAAATGCCTAATTGTCTCCGTTTCGTGACAAAAGCAACATATTTTACTGCCCTGCCAATTTCGTTTGGCCAGATTATCCTTAGTCAGAATAACTCCACGTCTAAGATACCACATAAACACCTTGATTTTTAGGGGGCTCTTAACTTCCATAAACGCTTATTTAAATTCGGAACATCACATTTAATCAAAGCCAAGTAATGAGACTGCACCGAAAATTGCCCAGATTGACACAAGTGCCAACGAATTCATCATCCTCTGCGTAATGTATGCGTTAGCGATACGTGAAAGCAAATCATTCCACGCCACCAACTTGGGCCCAATCAGTGACCGTCTCCACGAAATATTAGGATGATGAGAAATAAAAACTTCAGTAATAGATATATGCTTTTTCCTTGTGACACTATATAAGCCAGGATACTGATCCTTTAAAGGCCTATTTCAATCCATGAATCCTCCTGAATCTCACCGTGATCCATTATTGATTTTAAAAGAACCAAAACGAAAAAAGTCTCGTTTACCTTCATCAAATTGGACAAAAAATGCGAATCTCCTGGTTTCCACTCTACTTGGACCAAAGATTTAGACAAAAGGTACTTATTTCTAAGTAACTGTTGCCAAGTGCCGTCTGTTGTTAAAAGCTTGAATAACCACTTACTCAAAAGCGCAATGTTCTTCGCTTTTAAATCCAGGATCCCAAGTCCCCCTTGATCTTTAGGTTGACATAGAACATTCCATTTAGCAAGACGATATTTTCGTTTACCTGCATCTCCTTGCCAAAAGAAACGAGATCGAAAATAGTCCAATTTATTTAGAACGCCTGAAGGGATCTGAAAGAATGACATCATATACATTGGAAGACTACTGAGCACTGAATTGAGAAGTGTTAAACACCCCCTCATTGAAAGATGTTTTCCCTTCCAACTACTGAGTTTCTTTTCAAATCGCTCTTCTACTCTTTTCCAATCTGAATTTCGCAATGTTTTATAACGAATAGGAATGCCTAAATACTGCATAGGAAACTCCCCTTGCTTGCAGCCAAACAAACCCAAATACAGATCTAACGAATCTTGAGCATCACCCAAACAGAATAACTCGCTCTTATGGAAGTTTATTTTGAGACCCGATATTTGCTCGAACGCACAAAGCAATAACTTCATATTGCAAGCCTTATCCAGGTCATGTTCCATAAATAATATTGTATCATCTGCATATTGTAGAATAGATAAACCCCCATCCACTAAGTGAGGTACTACTCCACCAATTAACCCCAATTCTTTAGCACGTCTAACCAGTACTGCCAACATATCGACGACAATATTAAACAATAATGGTGATAAAGGATCACCTTGGCGCAGCCCTCTTTTTGTTTGGAAAAAGGGCCCTACTTCATCGTTAATATTGACCGCCACACTACCTCCCGAAATGAAAGACTTAATCCAAGAAATCCACTTGGCTGAGAATCCTTTCATCCGTAACGTCTGAAACAGAAAGGGCCATTTCACTTTATCATACGCTTTTTCAAAATCAATTTTAAGGATCACCCCACTCAACTTTTTCCTATGCATCTCATGAATTGTTTCATGCAGAATGACGACCCCTTCTAAGATATTCCGTCCCCGCATGAACGCTGTCTGTGTCGGGCTAACTACATTGTTGACAACCATTGCCAATCTGTTTGTAGCTACCTTAGTAAAAATTTTGAAACTCACATTGAGCAGGCATATTGGTCTATATTGTTGTATGATATTAGCTTCCTGAACCTTGGGAATGAGGGAAATTATACCGAAATTCAGACTGTAAAGAGGTAAATCTCCCGAATATAACTCCTGAAACATAATCAACAGGTCCCCTTTAATAATATCCCAGAATTTCTGATAGAATTCCGCAGGAAAACCATCAGGACCACAAGCTTTGTTATGTTCCATCTGAAACACCGCATCTCTGACTTTTGTCTCGAGAATCGAAAGCGATGAGAAGAGTGTTTTCCGCTAATGAGACTTGCACAATATCCTGATTGCCATCCTCACAAAGATCTAACACACTCTCGTCCGGTTCCCCAAATAGTTCTTTGTAGAACTTAGTTATGTAACTTTGAAGATTATCCTGACCCTCAATCTTACTGCCCTCATGTTCCAAAGAATAGATTCTTTTCTTTCTATGTTTTTCATTGGCAACCATATGAAAATATCTAGTGTTATTATCCCCCAATAGGATATCATTCACTTTCGCCCGCTGATAATACTTAATTTCTTCCTCTCTGAGAAGCGTTGCCAGATGTTCTCGAGTCTGAGCAAGATTCTCTTGTTCCAACTCAGACAAATCTCTACCCTCCGCGATAAGATCCAGCTCAGTAATTCTTGTTTGGAGATTTTTTTTTGCTCTTATAAACACCTTTATTATGCTGATCCCAACCCCGAAAAAAGCTATGCAAAGCCCCCATTTTGCGGTTCCACCGTTGAACAGAATTTTTCCCTCTGACCGGCTTGTTCCATATTTCCACCACCATATCATGGAAATCTTCTCGGTTAAACCAACTAAGCTCGAATCTGAATTGTTTAGCTAACCCCGATGTAACATCCCGAAATTTGTTTTAACTGTATTTACGTTATTTCGAATTATTTAGGAATATCTGAAATTTATTTGGAATTTTTGGAATTAATTTGAATCTAAGCTTTATCGAATTAATCGTATAAAATAACGATCATGCATTTCGCGTGCGCATAAATTTCAAAGTTAGTTTTAAATAATAACATTTGAAAAATAAGGATGTTTCTTTCAAATACCCTCAAAAACTTGTTCATAGATTTAGTTTGCCGATTTTATAAATAACCGTACAAGTGTCTGATCCACTAAAAGAATTTTTGCAGAAAATCTATATATCGAAAAATCGCGAAACCAACTTCGTTAAGTTCCAAATATTCCCTATTATTTTAGAGGATTTTTCTAAGATTTTTAGAGCCTTTTGCTATTTTATCCTAACCGTGTATTGTTCCAATACTATTCAAATTCGGAATATAACCGACAGTCACGTGAATGCATGGACTTCTGTACATGTGAATTATTCTTCCCTGCCGTTTCAATCCTTCATTTACCAGCCGATTCATTTTCCTGCATGTTGAACTAGTAACTCATTTCCTGTACGTTTTCCATTCAATTACCAGCCGTTTCAATTTACTAGCCGTTTTTCTACCATGCATGCAAGCACGTTTCAATTTATTAGTCGTTTCCTTTGCCTGCACTAACCCATGCAATGAAGAGCTTCCAGCCGTTCCTTCGTTCCATTCCTGTCAGCCGTTTTCATTTTCTAAGCAATGCATGTCCCCATTCATTTCCCTGTATGCGTTCCATTTCTAGTCGTTTCCTTTCTAGCATGCACGTTTCCATTTCCATCTCATTCATCTTCCTGCCTGCACGTTTCCATTTTTCCTGTATGCGTTTCCATTTCCATTCATCTTCTTGCATGTACGTTTCCATTTTTCTAGCAACACATGTTCCTCCAATTTTCTTGCAATGCATTACCTTTCCATTAATCTCCAGCTGTTTCCCCTGTCAAAATTTCATTCCGTTTCGCACAAGGGACGGCACCACGAACCGCATGAACGACTTTGCCTCGTCCGTGAACTCGCCGGCCGACGGTGGGATGTGGACGCCGATGGTGCCCTGAGATATGGACGTCGTCACTTTAATGTACGTCCCAGGCCGGCTGCGGCGAGCGCGCTGTGGACGTTCTCCATGGCGGGGATGAGGACCTCGGTCTCGCTGCCGGCGACCTCGTTACCGACGACGAGGTACTGGAATGTGACGCTCGGGTGGGCCTGGATGTTCCTGTTTTATTATCAGGGGTTGCCGGACTTTGTTGGGCATTATGGCTAACCAGGAATGATACTGTTTTTGATAAGCATATACCTAAATCCTTTTTGCAGGTATTGTTCAGAGGAACGCACTGGCTTCGTACCTGGGCCAAATTACAGCGAAGTGAATCAATTAAAAAGGGTCTTCTTGATGTTTGTCGTCAGTTGGAGACCGTAGCTCTGCAGTTATTTGCTTCGTTTGGTTGGCCTTTTGTACGTAGGATTGGTTATTCTGTTTGAGGATTTGGTCTTTTGTTGAACTAGCATCGCTTTGTCAGTTTGTAATAAGTGTGGTCTGATTCTCTCAAAGAGAGATGAAGCCGGAATATTGTATTCCATTATCTAATATATATATATATATATATATATATATATATATATATATATATATTTGGGACGCATGCATGTATATCTATTTACACTAGGATCGTTTGTGTAAATACATATATACGCTAGTACGTAGTATATGAAATGTAGTATATGAAACGTGTGAATACATATATACTGATCAGTTGATTCGGTTCTTCAAACTATGGTCACGTCTTGGCATGGCTATTTGTCTCCGATCGACTGCGCTCACCAGGCCGATTTCCTCTCTCTCTGTATGCGTATGCATGTGGTGCATCACGGATGAGTCTCTGGAAGGAATTAGTATGTTGGCCGCCGCCGCCGTCGATTAGGTTCCGGCCGACTGCGCTCGCCGGCCACCTGCGTTGCTCGCCTAGCCGACTTTACGCGTCACCTGGCCATGCACCTTCACTTCTTTCCCAGTTTCATGTAGCAAAGCTCAGCCGAATTGAAGAATATGGAAGTGACGAATGAACAGTACCATGCAGTGTATAGCTAGTTAATTTTTGTACATGAATTTGTAACTAAATTGCGGATTTTGTATTTTTTGCTACAAAGTCGTTTTAAGTCTGAATAGTATGCGACAAATTTTGTTAATTAGTAAATATTAATACCTAGCCACAGTAATTTTTATGAAATTTTATAATTAAATTTATACTGTTAAAATATTCGCGGAAAGTTCAAACTTATGAATTTTGTAGCTCTCAAACTATACGTTCAAAAATGCCGAAATAAATTTTATAAATCCTAGAAAATGCTAAACTAATTATTTGGAAGTTTTCATGAAGTTACAAATTAGTTTGATTTATCGTATTTTTCCGAATGTGTATTTGTACGTTGTTTTACATGTTTATTTGGTTCTTTGTCTGTTACGCGTAGACGTTGAGTTGCGTGAGGACGCGGATTTCGAGGATCAAGCTCCCGACCAAGACTCGCTGCTTTTCGAAGGCAAGTTGTGCTTTGATCATTTTGCTCCTAAGTTTTGAAAATGTATTTTGATTCAAACTATGCATGCTAATTTAATTAAAAATGGATTTAATTAATTTGGGTGAATTAGTTAAATCAACCTAATTGTTATTGCCGCCTTGTCACTAGTATTTGTATGCCATGAGTTCATTTGACACCCTAAGTTTGGTAATATTAGTTGGTTGTTAATATTGTGCCAACACGGGAGGCTAGACCGTGAATAGTTGCTTAGCCATGCTTATATCGTGAATAATCTTTTTGAATACAAAAGCAACATTGACTAAAGGAATATGCAATGTATTTTAAAATGGTGTGATGTGTTGCCACATGATGATGTTGATATGTGGAAGCCTGTGTGGTTCCATATGGATATTGAGTTGTTGTTGGCATGTGTTGCACAATAATCAACTTGGGGTGGGAAATGATTTAGACTGAGGCAAGTGGACCGAGGCTTTGTGCCAGGTGGGCCTTCGTGGCATTTGGGGGGTTTTGAGTGTTGTAAGGGCTATGTGCCAAGTTTGAGAGAAGGATGTCTTGCCTTGGTTAATTAAGGACCTTACCTTGCAAGCCTTTGACCTGAGTCTCTCGTACAACCACATGTCTGGTATGGGACAGACCTAGTTTAGTAGGATTCTGATATCTCGCCTTGGATACCTCGGGGTGGCGATTACGGGGTAATCAGCTATGGGGAGCGATGCGTGCGTACTGCTTGGTACCCATCCAACGGTATTTGTCGGCCCTATACTTCGGCTCTGTGTGAGGGAAGTGATAGTGGAGGCAACACGGAGAGGTTCCTAAGTGGAGATAGAAGTTTCTGAAAGGCTTTGTTATGATCACTCATTCGCATACTCTTGTATGGCGATTCACGGCTGACGTGGTGAGTTGATTATATCTTGTGGGTAAAGTGTACAAACTCTGCAGAGTGTAAAAACTATTCGAATAGCCGAGTCTACGATACTGGACAATGCTCGGGGATTACAGTCAAGGGGTAGTATTTTGAAAATAAAATGAGGTGGAAGGCTGTGTGCCAGAGGTGATGATGAAAATTGGTTAAGGACTGTGTGTCCGAAATTACGTGGAAAACAATTGAGAAACTTATTATATTGTTAAGGATTTGATGCTTTCAATCTAAATAAATAGTAGTTTAAAATGTTGATGCAAATGCAAAATAGCCAACTGAGCCATTCCTTTGTAACAAGCTATGCATGTAGTAATAGAATTGCATTCTGTGCATGACTTGTTGAGTACGGTGTGTACTCACCCTTGCGGGCAAAATTTTACCAGAAGAGGAGTCTACACCAGCGTGGAAAGAGGAGTATACTAGAGGGCCAGAGAACTAGGGAGCAAGTGTAACATCCTGAAAATTCAATAAAGTGAAAATAGATATTTTTAATTCGAAAATAAATGTTTTTGAGTTTTCTTGGCATTGTTGGTTCTTATTTGAATTTTATTGAATTTTTATATTGTATGAAAATCCAACCAAAGGAAAAATAAAGAATGGAGATCATCCAAGCATTATCTGAATCCAAGGAAATTACCATAATACCCTCAGAGTGATATTTACCTCTGGTAGAAATTCTAAGAACTGATCATGAGATATAACACTTTTAAAAATTCAAAAATAGAAACTCTGAAATTAGGGAAATTGCAATGTCAGAATTTTTATTAAATCCTGGAGCAATATCTTGAGCTGAAAATTTTACATAAGAACACTTAGCTCAAATTAAGTTGAAAAACAAAGTTTCAAAAAGTTATAAAAATATTTGAATTGTCTGATAAATCAAAATCAGGAAAAGCAGAAATATGTGCAATTGTAACTTGTCGGAATTATTATAATTTTTGTGAATAGTATTTTCATCTTAAAATTTTACAGTAGGCAGATAACTGGCAACTCATCACGAAATAAAATTTCTCACTAAAATTCAGGCATGATAGATAACCTATCCATTGAGCCTTATCTCGTGTAGCTGGCAGCCAAATTCTCCAAATTTCTTTGCCTCCGCCATGACCTTCACTGCCATGTGGGCTCAGTTCCATCAGGCTCTTCTTCCTTGCTCCTCTCCGTTCCGTTGGCGCAATGGAGAAACCTTCAGTCTCTGTCAATGGACCCAGCTGCCAGACTCCTCTTCTCCACCTGCGTTTGCTCCACTGGCGATTCTCCCGAAGCCGTTTGCTCCACTGAAGAAGTCTCGCGAAGCTGAGTGGAGCGAAGCCAGCGATTGCCGCCACAAATCCCACTCCCACGCTGCAAATCTTGGCTACAAAGTGCACCGCAATGAGGTCCTCTCTCATTCCCCCTCACTTCCTCTTCCCCTCCTCAGCCGAAACAGCAAAAACTTCCCTCAATGCCGCCATTGTTGTGGAGCTTCAGAGCTTGAGGCCGAATCGGATCAACCAAATCAGTGCGCCAATTCCAAATACCTTTGAGCCGAAGCATCCTCATACACTACTGATCAAAACCCCTCACAAAGATTTGGAGTTCTTCACGAGAAAACGAGCCACTGCCGTGCGCCTTTCTTCCTCAGCTCAGGCCGCCGTGGGCGGAGCAATCCGGTGAGTCTCCACCTCGTTCAACCCCGAAAATGGAATCTTTGGCATCCGTTAATGCTTAAATTGCTACCGCTTCCAACCCTAAGGCTTCTGTTCTTCTTCGCCGGTTGGTCACCACCATTTCCGCCGCCCTCCTCCACTGCGCCCCTCTCTGCGGTGTCTTCGGCCGAATCGGCACCGTGGCTGGCTTCGCCTCGTCGAGTTCTTGCTCTCAAGTGCCGTCGACCTCATGGGAAGACGCCGAGCGCTGCGCGCCATGAAGCCCTAGGCCGTCCTGCTCGCCTCTCTGCGAGTGGAGCCTCCATCGAGGCGCTAGGAGAAGCCCCAGTGAAATGGTAAACAGACGCCTCCTGTGATGGAAAGTGTAATGTCATGTTAGAGGTTGATTTCCAAAACAAATTAGTGATTAAACTCGGATACTTGTGCATTTTAGTTAGAAACCAGATAAACAAATTTACATATGTACCTAAAATCGGGAAGGTTCTAGATATGCAAACATACTACATTTTTGAACTACAGAATCATTACTTAAATTGAACCTGGATCATCACCTCATTATGGTCTTCATATTTAATCTGTGGTTAATAAGTCATAAAACAATAAGATGAATTCAAATATGTAAAAATATTCAATGCTTGAATCACAGAACAATCATTTAAACTTAAAATGGGATAAACACACTATTATGGTCATTATTGCACATATGGAAAAGTATAACTCCTATAACTATAAAAATAGGTTCTTGTTGTCTCGGAATCATAATAAGCTCAAACATGTATAGATGCTCAATTGATTGGATTAAGTTTATCTTTGTTTGCTTTGCCATCTTTAATGAACCCTATTATGGCCTTTAGCAAGATCATAGCATAATGGCTCACAAAATGATAATGTAACCTGCAATAAGTTCCTAAAAACAAGAAGGATCGTGTATGTGAAAATATTTAAGATAAGGTTGGAATTTCATTCTTTTAATAAAAGGAGATGTTAGTTATAACCATAAGTAAATAGTTAATCTATTGCAATTAAAGTTAAAATAATGCAAAACCAACTTTTGAACACTTCATGGGTTACTACCGTTAACACCGAAAAATGAAATCAAGAATCTGTATAGGTTAGTGGGAAATTAAGATTTGAAGTTGGCCGATTTAAGATTTCAAATGTGGTCATTTAGTCTATTTCAATGATAGATAAAATAACTCATCCAAATACTAAAATCGATAAAATCAGTTTAGAAATGCTGTACAAAGTTTATACTACCATATTCTATAAAAAGAATCTCATTCCATCAAAGTTTGCATATTAATCTTATCAACCTAAAACCCTTAATCATTAATCTGTCATTTCCCCTTTCTTGCCGATTCCGAATAACGTCAACTTTACAATACCACTTAAGCCTTTTCAACAATGAATACGAGTGTTGCGCCTAAATGCAAAATTGTAAGATAATAGCTCATCAACATTCTATGGTATTTATACCATCATAATATGTAAAAACATTTCATTTATCATCTTCCTCGCATATAAAATTTATCATCATAAATACCTTAAGTGATAATCGTTCCCTACACATGTTCAATTCAATTTCTTGTAAAGTGAGCTTTGATAATATATTAGCATTTTAAGTAATGAATATAATGTATCGACCAAAGCCTAAAATTTATGGAATTAGCTTAGGATTGTTATACAAAGTATAAATCATCGATTGTGAAGAAATAACCATATTTCGTTATGTTACGCATACAAATCCTAATAGCCAAATAACCCTAAGTAGTCACCATACTTAAGTCCGTAATATGAATGAATGAACTTTGAATGCAAATGAGAAATCAGTAACTATTATATTTGTATCACCAGAACCTTCTCAAATATGTTGGAAATGTTACCAGTAGCCTAAATCAGTAGATCTAACCTGTGCAAAACCAATTCTAAATGAAATCAAATTGAAGTAAAAGAATTAATTGCTCATGACCTTATATAATCAGTTAAGCCTTTTTATTAACTCGCAAAACAGCTCATCTAAATCTGAATTTAGTAAAGAATAGCTTAGAAATGATCTTTAGGTTATGATATGCAGTAATCTAAGGAAATATTCTTATTTGATCTTTAGGTAGGAGCAAACCAGCCGGGTGGAGGTGCTCCGTCTTGTTGCGCTGGCAGATCAAGCAATGGCGGACGTAGGTCTGGATGGCCGCCCGATCGCCTGGCGTGTGGAAGTCCCGGCGAAACCACCTCAAAGTCTTCTCGACGCCCTCGTGCGCCGTGTTGTGGACGCCCTGGAGCACCTTTTGGAGGAGCGTGGAGCCTGGCGGAAGGTAGAATTTGCCGCCATGCAAGAGGATGCCATTCACGACGGACGGGGGGACCGAAGCGTTCGTCGGCCACTGCGCGACAGCGTGATGATGGCTGGGTCGAGGTCGGCCTCCTGCCGAAGGTCGCGGACGATGTCGAAGCTAGGCCCGGAAATGCCCAAGAGAGTGCCCTCATCCATGTCGCGACGGGAGAGAGCGTCGGCGACGATGTTGGCGCGGCCGGCTTGTACTCGATGGTGAAGTCGAACCCCAACAATTTCTTGACCCATTGATGTTGAGGAATTGTGGCGAGACGTTGATCCAGCAAAAACTTAAGGCTGTAGTGGTCCGTCTTGACGACGAACGGGCGCCCCCAGAGGTAAGGCCGCCAATGGCGGACGGCCTGGACGAGACCGATCAGCTCGCGTTAAAAGCCGCGAGACCCGGTGGCGATGGGGCCATTGGTTGGCTAAAATGCCACGGGCCCCTTTGTTGGTGAAGAACCGCGCGCGGCTGCGCCGAGGCATCGACTCCACCACGAAGGCGGTGTGAAGTCGGGCGGAGAATCTGGCGCCGACGTCGGCCCCTTGAGGGACTGGAAGGCGCGTCACGCCGGCGACAGCGAAACCGTCCTTGCGAAGGAGGCGGTTAGGGAGCGGCAGTGCCGTAGTCCCAGCGTACTTGCGGTAATACCCCGCCAACCCGAGGAAGCCGCGGAGAGCACGCACCGTGCGCGGCGTCGGCCAGTCGACCACGGCCTGGACCTTGCCTGCATCCATTGCGACGCCATCGCGAGAGATGACGTGGCCCAAATAGGCGACGGAGGACTCACCGAAAAAGCACTTAGATTTCTTGAGGACGAGTTCGTTGTCGCGGAGCGCGGCGAAGACGGCGCGGACGTGCTGGAGATGCTCGGACCACGTCTTGCTGAAGATGAGGATGTCGTCGAAGAACACCAAGACGAAACGGCGGAGGAATGGTCGAAGCACCGTATTCATCAACGCCTGGAAGGTGGCCGGCGCATTGGTCAGGCCGAAAGGCATGACCAGGAACTCATAGAGGCCGTCGTGGGTCCGAAAGGCCGTCTTCTCGATATCGCCGGGAAACATCCGGACTTGATGATAGCCGGAGCGGAGGTCGAGCTTGGTGAAGAACTGGGCGCCGTGGAGCTCGTCGAGAAGCTCATCCACGACCGGGATTGGAAACGTGTCCCGCACCGTCCTCTCATTGAGTGCCCGGTAGTCGACGCAAAAGCGCCAAGAGTGGTCGGCCTTCTTGACGAGCAGGACGGGTGACGAGAAGGCGGACGTGCTGCGACGGATAACACCGCGGTCGAGCATGTCCTTGCATTGACGCTCGAGCTCGTCCTTGTGCATGGCGGGGTAGCGGTACGGCCGGACGGCGACTGGTGGCGTGCCGGGGAGGAGGTGGATGCGATGGTCGCACGGGCGTGGAGGAGGTAGCCCACGGCTCGGTGAAAGAGCGTTGAACTCTGGAGGAGGCGGGCATGAGGTCGGACCCTATTGCCGCCGATTGGTGGAGGTGTGGAGGGCTGCCCACCCCGCCAACGGACCTGTGGTGGTGAGCCAAAGCGCATGGTGAGGTTCGAAATCCTGAGATGGGTCGAGAGTCGCCAACCACCGGTCCGAGCACAAGGTCGTAGCCAACCAACGGCCACGAAGACCTCCTCGCGAACTTTCGCCGTGGATGGAGAAGGTGGCGTCTCGTAGACCCCAAGACACGAGAGCCTTCGCCATTGGCCACTGCCGCTTGTAGTCCGGATCGGGAATCAAAGGAGACGCCCGTCCGTCTTGCGGCTTGGTGAAAGGAAGTTGTGGGAGGAGCCGAGTCGAGGAGGGCTCGAATGTGACAAAGACACCCATCGCACCGCTTTGCATCGTCTTTGGTGTCGCGGACGCCGGAGATAGCGTGGAGGAGATCACGCGGAGTTCGGCATCCGTTACGCGTCGGTGTCGATGGCGATGTCGGGGTGTCGTTGTCGCTGTCGTGAGGCCATCTCCAAGACGAAAGCTGCTTAAAGCGATTATGGCCCGGACGTACTTCTCGTCGCGATTGAAGCAAAGGCCATGGCGGCGGCGTTCATCCATCTCGATCGGCGTGGCGGCAGCTCTGTGATTGCCGCGCCATTGTCTTTGGCGCCCGTGAAGCGGTCTTGGCGCGGCGAGGTTCTTGATGGCGGTGTGGGCGAAGACCCTGCTTGGCGGCGAAGTCGCTGGACCGCCGACTCCCCCGCTCATACGCCGCGCGGTGATGGCGACCTCTAGGGACATCGGATTTTGGAGTGGACATCAATCTTGAGGGTTCTTGGAGGCCGCCATAAACATTTGAATCTGTTGAGACTTCGGTGAGGGGGCCCGCGCGCCAGTGCTCCATGAACCGCTTCACGTACTCATGACAGTGCCGTCTTGGCGGCATCTGCGAGTTCGCCCATAGGATTGGCTCGGATGGGTGGCGAATCGGAGGTGAAGCAGCTCAGAAGCGGCCGGGGCGGTGTGCCCTCCTCCGCTAGAGTCGCATGTACCCTTCTTTGGGCGAGCCCATCCATGTTGAATAGCGCCATCAAACCTTCTCCTCCTCCATGATCCGCTTTGGTGGAAGAAGGACTCACATTTGTTGAGGAAGAGGAGGGGTCCGTCTTCCGTCGAATTTGGGGAAGTCGAGCTGTGGAAGCGAGGGCGATCGACATGATGCCCCCGGGGCGCCGTCGCGCACCGTCGTTGCCACTGGATGATGGCGGCATTGTTGGTGCGCTTGAGCCGCTCGATGGCGCGGTGATAATCTTCTTCTTGTTGTTCCAACCGGTGATCGCCGTCTCGATGGTGCCCAGCTTGGCGGCTTTTGGGTGATGGAGGCGAGTTGCTCGAGGATAGCGTTATCCGGTCGATTATGGCCATGGTGGATCACGGAAGCCACAGGATCGGTGACCCTTGATACCAAGTTGTTAGGACCTAAGGTCCGTCGGCGTGGTGGAAGAAATCTTGGAGGAGCGGCCTCGGCTCCTCGAGAGTAATGATCGTCTTTGGGCGCCTCCGATCAATGGCGATAGCAGGAGGGAGACTAGACAGAGGAGGAGGAAGGAATAGATTAATTCTTGCTTGCTTCTTATTCATGCCCTGCGGCATTCTTATATAGGCCATAGCCCTAGTTTCTTTCCTAACAAACTCTTCTAAAAAAGGAAACCTGATGCCATGCGGCTTACAAAAATAGGCTATTGCCTTACTCAACTTTCCTAATGAACTTCTTCAAGAAAAGGAAACCCAAAATACCAATCCAAGCAAATCTCCTAATCAGACCCCAAATTGCTAGCCTTCCTAACCTGCCTTGTGCCGGCGGCAGTAGGTGCGGCCCCACATAACAGCAGTAATCTAAGAAAATATTCTTATTTGATCTTGCTTTGAATCTGAATTCTAACAGAGCAAAACCTGTAAGCAATAAGAATTGGCAGAAACTCATATTATGAATAGTAAATCAATGAACTTTGTAACTAATGATTAATCTAATCAATCTGTGCATCGTGAATTCGTAAAATAAGATTTATAAATTCATAAAGAGCAATCCCTCTTTCTTGTAAAGAGTTTATTTGTTTTGCTGTCTATTTCCTTTTACCCTTATTGAAGTCTTTTATTTGCGTTATTTTCCGTTGATCGACGTGTAGAACCCGACGTCTCTCTCTCCGTTATCGCCGCGCCAACCGCAATCCTCGTCTTCATCGTAATCATGATTAAGCAAGGCAAGCATCCTTTGACCATATTGATCCGATATTTTTATATTCCTTTTGTGCATCAAATTGTTTTATGCATGCGTTTACTTTATGTAAATTGCTATCTTGTGGTTTGGTAGATATACTGTGCGTCACATGAAGCTCCTTTGATGATTATGAACATGTGAACCTTGATAACCATAGGTTCTGGAATAGGCACTACTTAGGCCTGTTTGGGAGAGCTCGAGATCGGCCCGATTCGAGCTCAGAGAAGCGTATAGGCTAAAATAAAGTGAATTAAGTTTATATTTTTAGTCTAAAATGTAAACAAGATGATCTACCTAAACACTCTTAATGTACCCACAGCTCGGCTCCACAAATTTACGGAGCTAGAAATACCTGCTCCACCAACTCCACAGATTTTGGTGGAGCTGGAGTATCCCAAACACCCCTTAATGTCATCTTGGGTATATACGATCATATTAACACCTTAGCCATGCCTTAGCATCAGCAATGTACATGATCAAATCAATATTTGTTTTCACGGAAACATTGAAAATGTCCTTTGTGGTTGTGGGTACTTTGATTTAAAACCCAAAATAAAACTATGTGTTGATGCGAGGCGATTATTGGCAATAGCGGTTGTGCAAGTAATTGCACGTAGTGTAGGGTGAAGTGTCGCCGTGTGGGTTTAAGGACCGAACAATGGGGCGCTATTGATCCTAGATTTCCGTGCAACCACAAGGGTGAGGACGGGTTAGCCATAACTTGTTACGATTTAGACTTGGCTTTGATCATTGGTAGGCGGGAGCTTGCACGAGATTCGATCAGGTCTACGGACGGGTTTCTACTTGCTAATGCAACGATTATGCATACTAGTGGTTAGAAGCGTTGTGTTGGTGTGTGAAAGTGGATCCACGGCTTGGGTGTGTGTTTCTAATTTCACGGCGGGGATGAACGTCCGGTGGGTCAAAGCCATGCCTAAGTATTGTAACGACTATGTATGATCGCTGGCGAGCACTGCTTGTTCTATTGGGCGTGTGTCGAAATGTACTTTCGCAAAAGGTTGATCATTCCTTGTGGGTAAAGTTGTACACCTCTGCAGAGTTTAAATCTAATTAATTAGTCGCTTCATGATCATGAGCACTCGGTGAAGTCATTCCAATGTTAGCTTTGATTTTCAAAAGGTTTATTTTACAAGTTAGCTTACCCCAGATGACCCAATGCTATACCTTGTGTGGGCAAGTGTTGGTGTCATTGTTGTGCCTTGTGTGGGCAAAAAGCTGGATATATGCCATGCGATGGCAAGGTTTGATTAAATCGCTCACATCATGGAGGACGGTGAGTGTTATTTATGCTTTACTTATTTGCTACCAATTAATCTTGCTCTTTTAAATTCCGATTTCAAATAACTTGGTTTCCAAATTCAAATTCGCTTTATGCAAATTAACTGTAATAACCTCCTTTGAAATGGCCTGCATATATGGTAGGTTTTGCTCAAGTCTTGTTGAGTATGTAAAATACTCACCCTTGCCTAATTATATTGTAGGTGGTTTAGTAAGCGAAGCTTCGAAGTCGTTCATCGCAGGTTGCGGGTTTTTCTTCGTCGTATTCTATCTGAAGTTTATGCCTGGTCAGTTGACTGCGGGATCGGTTGGGCAAACTACGGTTATTGCTTCTTTCTTTGCCGTAATCTCTGAGTTGTATATTTATTTGTATATTCGTTTCCGCTTAATTAATGTTTTGTATGGTTGTGATTTCCAATTGTTGTAAACATGTGAGTGCTAGCTCTTGATCCGAGGAATAGCACGATAATCACATGGAGGTTCTGTTAAATCGAGCGGGTCTTCTGAGTTGGTATCAGAGCTATACTGACCGTAGGATAAACCTTAGATAGAAGGGTCGATTAGCATTGGAATAAACCAATTCAAAATTTTATTTTCCGAAGCTAGCATATTTGCAAAATGTAGAGTTTGCTGTTCTTTCCTCATTCTTAGGACTCTACTCTTGTCTCTGTTTTCATTTTGTTTTGGTAAACAAATGCCTCTTTCCTTAAAAATGGTTTTTCGTTGCTGTTGCTTCTGAAGATGTTAAGACAGGTTGCTGTCATTCTTCATGACAACCAGTGAAGCCTACAATGTCCGCAACAACCGTCTCAAGGAAACGTGCAGTGCTTCGCTAACCTCGGCAAAGCAAAAGTGAAGATTGAAGATCCTACTTCATGAAGAGATAACATCTCCCATCGGTAAAAGGCAGATGATTAGAATAAATTAGGATTACTTTAAGACAGGAACCCCTACGCATAGCATTTTGTTCCACTCTGGTTATATAAAGCATTTTGCTATTTTGTGCTTTTGCCTTGCTATTTGAAGTTGGGTTTTATTTTGAATGCCAGGACTGATTTTTGTGTAACTTGACCACTATGGTTGAAGTTTCACAATAAATTGTCCTCATGTATGAATATGGAAAACTTAAACCATAGGATGAATAAAAAGTCATGAAATAGCTCCTCTCATCTTTTTATAAAGCTTTATACAAACTTGTCCCTTCTTTCTGTATAATTTCTTATCTATGCAAACTTTCGGTCATTAACCTTTCACAAAATCAAGTCTCATTAAGATTTGTAGTATAGTCTCCACTACTGTTTTTAGCTTTACCGAAACCGCATCCTCCATATATAAACCGAGTTCAACATCTCACCATATTAGTAAATACCCAATTAACTTAAATCACTTTAGGCTGGTCAAAACCTAATGCTCCAACAATGACTTGTAACCATGCCTTAAAACTCACTTTATCACCTTGCTTAGATTATATACCATGAAAAGGAGTTAGAACTAGAAAAGTTATATACTTCTGAATAGAGACTTTCAAATGGATGTTAAAAATGGAAACTAGGAAAATTGGAAATCCTACTTTTCTAAAAAGATTAGCATCAGTGATACACATACTATTTTCCCATCTATAAGAATTTAATCTTCCTATCTGAATACTCACTTCTGTGTATAATTTTAATTCTCCTCCTAAGTTATTCTTTCTAGAAGAACTTCTCCCTACCCTCTTGCTTAATGAGAAACTACCAACAAATCTTCTGAAAATAATTTCGGTAACAACTCAGCATAAATGCGTGATGTTTGCATCGGCAACTTGAAGAAAATAGACGTGGCGAGCATCTTCACCTCTCCAACTCCATAGAAGCAGCAAAGCATCACAACTTCTCCAACTTCATCGAAGCCTCGGAAGACTAACACAGCAAGTGGTGCGAAGATTAGAAGAAAACCCATCGCTGAATAACCTACAATAAAAGAATAGTATTAAACAAACTACACGTTATTCTAGCTGTGCAGTAAACCTGTTATGCAAAAATATGTATGGCCAGTAGAAGGAAAATCTTAGATACCCTTCCTATGTATTAAGTTAAATATATGCATATTACTTCAGTGTTATTGAAGTTCTGTTGTTTGTCTTTTGTATTTCTTCTGGGTTACTCTCGTGAATGTTAAACCACTAGGTTGAAATTTACGATGCGTTAACCCTGCTTAATAAGAAAACTTTAATTAAAAAGATTTTAAAGAACGAAATGTTGCCCTATGAACCAAACCAAAAATTTCATAATCTGCATAGAAACCACAACTAGAGTTGATTGGAAAGAATCAAATATTGCTTCGTAGGTAGATAACCCTTATCTAGACATCCTTCTCCGATTCCAACATCTTGTTAAGCGTGATTGCAAAATGACTCTAATCCAATAGAATTCTGTTTAAATAGTTGTACTCTAGTAAATATGGTTGCAGGATGCCTGTGACACAATGCAATTCCCTAATACATCTACTAAAAGTAATGAGTAATAAAGATCTTAGCCTTTGAAATTGACTTTCAGCTCTCCCCAGATCATCTTGGCCGAAATGCACCCTTTCACTCATCTCAAGTAATCTAACCCATTCTGTATCTCTCTTTAAATAACTTAATCTTGCTAATGATTTTCGGTATAAAATGCTAACACTCCTCATCTGCTTCGTGAAACCCATAAGACACTCAATTGCCAAGAAAGGATAATCCTATCCAGTGCCAACCAATCTCGTCAAGTTTGTAAGTCAGACCTTAATAAATATTCTCATCTCGTTCATACCTCATGCCGGCACCTCTTGCCCTCAAGATTCTCAAATAAACTGATGCCATAACAATTACCTTTACTACTTTCGGGAAGTACTTCTATTGCAGAACCTTTAATCAAACCCCTCAATACTAGAATGGAAGACATGACCATGAAGTAGTAAATTAGCATAATAAAACTTTGTTATAAGAAAATGTAAAGTTCTTATATAATAGATAAAAGTGTGTTGCAATTTGATAAATTAAAATTTCTATCTATATTACTATTACGGGAAACTCTCGTAATGCTTCACCGATAGGTTAAAGAATTATAACGAGATGACCCAAAACCATATAAGGAACCCATAGTTATGAAGTAATTAAAATATAAAATATTATCTTAGAAGTATAAGCCTTCAAAAGATTTTATATATTGCTCAACTATGATTATGGTACAACCTTTCTTTTCGGTTCAAATCCCTTATTATCCAAATTATCATTCTGACATCCTTCCTTTAGGAACAATTATTATGGACAATCAGGAAAACTAGAGTAGTACTGTAAAAGAATTTGCTACAAACCTTGAACATGGAAACTATGCGCTAAACCCATGTAAACCGAGAAATTGAGTATAAGATCACAGCTATGCTAGCATTCAATTGGAAGGTCAAGTTCTATGTCACTACGTGAAACATCATAACGACATAAAATTCAACATTATCTGAGAAACTGAACGTAAGATTTTTCCTAAGTATGCAGTTCACGACATTGACATAGATGCCCATGTTCATGCATACAAAGTTGGTACAAGACTTCAAGATCCATCATTAGCAATCGGATTAAGACGTCAACAAACAAGCAATTGTCAAAAGTAATGGCACCAGCTACTATAAGAAATTCTCCACCATCTCCTCAATCAATCCGTCATAAAGGATCATATATAGAGATTCTAAACCAGAAGAAATAAAATCCCCTATTATAAAATCTGAATGAGAATCTTAAATTTAAGTAAAAGACTTCTCTAATCAGATAATAATTAGTTAACTTGCAACCACATGAATCCTCAAAATGTGATTAGAAACCCTACAACCCTTATATGATAATCGATATTATAATTGGTGTTCTTTTGGATCCTTAGTTGAAAAGTATTATCGTTGGATTACTCTCATGTCTGTATGAACCTTTTGGTCGAAATTCACAATGAGTCAATCCCTGGAAATGATAATAATAATAGATATTAAACTTTAAAGAACGAAGCGTTGCCTTGTAACCAAAAAGAAATTCCATCTAAACGGCCTTGTCTTAATAAATATTGTTGCAGGATATCTAAGTTAAATTCTCTCAGTGAAATCATGGAAAATGAAATTATGCAAGAAACTAGCTTGGAAGCGAAGCTGCCAGAAACTTCCTCTATGGTGCAAATGTTGGCCATAATTGAACAAAATCGCCGATCACACACATTTCTTCTACAGCAATTAGAGCAAAGCAATACCACTTGTTCCCTTGATGTAGGCCAATGCTCAGCAAAATCAGGAATTGCCAATACGAATCAGCATCATCAAGAGAAATTTCAAGCCTTAGTTGCTCAAGAATTGGCAAATAGAAGAGAAGTTGCTCGAGGAATATTATTAAAAGAATTAGAGAAACAACATTTCAGCCTTGCCAATTATCATCAAGAGGGCGGTAAAGGGCTATCGCCAATGACATGCTTCTTATGTGATAAGGAACATCATTGGGCTGAAGAATGTCCTGAGGAACAACAAGATGAGAGTCACAAGGAAGATGGGGTTGGGCATATAACCAGGCGTAACAAAAAGTCACGAAGGAAACCAAAGTGCCACATCTGTCACAAGAAGGGTCATATTGCTAAACAGTGCCCCCAAAGAGAACAAACATCTCCTAGCATCCTAGACATACCAGAAGGCACCGCAGACAATATAACAACTCCAAGAATAGAAGAGATAAAATTTGAAGCAGGTTGCCCGAGGGATCAGTCAAAGAAGAGGCATTGGAATGAAGATGATTGTCCCGAGAAGAATTCTACACGACTCCATCCTCAGTCTCAACCTTCATCTGTTCATCCCTCCGACCAAACCAGTGGACAATTCCTTGATACTCAAGACCGGAAAGCCAATGTTACTTGTTTGGTGTGGAAATCAAGGACACTACTTCTCGACATCACTTGTTTCTCTTGTGGTAATCAAGGGCACTACTCCTACAAATGCCCAAAGAAGGAGAAATCGCCTCGTTCTAAACCTCATGGAGTCGGTCAACAACTACCCGTGAAGAAGCTTAGACCTACCAGATGCAATACCAAGTCGATAAGGTCACCGCATCGCCTAAGATGGGCTGGAATACTTCACCTTGTCAAGAAAAATATTAGTAACTACTAAACTATTTTGGAGACCTAGAAAAGCGTCTAATATTCGAACAACCCGGCCTCAACGATAGGCTCTAAATATAAACCTATTCCTCATGCGGTTGTAATCGACTCTTAATATGGGTATTGAGTATGCCTTTTGTGTGATCAATTCCTGAAATCAATCTTTTAAGCTGTGTACATTTCGTTCATCGTAGTTGCCAAATCCAAAGAAAATCCAAACTTACTATTTACGAAATGATCAAAGCGGATCAAATTATCAAATCACACGATAATTCTCTTATCTCAACCCAATACTTGAATTATCTCTATCTTGATTACAACTGAGTCAACCCGAAATGACATGTATTCTCACTCATTTCACCAACCGACATCGAGCTAAACAAATCAACTGTTCTATTCAAATATCCTTCTTAATATTAATGTTTGGATTACATCTCAAATAAATCTAATGACAATGCAACCTATCTTTCACCTCCAAGATTCTAAACATACCACATGCCATTTTATAAATTAGATTATCCTTATTAAAAACAATACTAATCATCCAATCAAAAGGGATGTGTAGAAAGTATTAGTATCTCTTATCCACTTACCTAAAACTCAAATAGAATCCTTCTCTATTTCTTCGCACGTCAATTTGGAATCGCAAGGCGAAGATCCAGTAAAGAGATTGCAATGAAGACGACGTATCAACAGAACGACAAAGTCACCTCTGTAAAAGAATTTCCAAGTCTATCTCATCCTCGAGAATTGCAAGGTTCATGGTATTCACCGTTTTCAAATTCTAGATAATTGGCGCCACAATATATTAGGCCATATCGTATCGCTGAGGAAATGGGATAAAAGGCACATAAATTAGAGTTGTCATCCTAGCTCCAGTATTCATAATGTCTTCTAAATATCGCGATTACGGAAATGTTTTCGTCTTCCTTCTGAACTCACCTAGCTAAATGAAATCAATCTATAACCTGAACTAACCAATCGGAAGCATCCGACTAAGATCTTAAAAGAAACTTAACGTCACACTCGTAATAAATTCTGCAAGATGATCAAGATTCAACGGAGCAATCATTCTGAAGAAGAAGCAACTTGGAAACGAGAAGACCGACTCAAGGAAGAGTTTCCTGACTTCTTTTAGAATTACTTTCCCCTTAGATCCGCCAAATCTCGGGGTCGAGATTTCTGTAAGGGGGGTAGATCTGTAACATCCTGAAAATTCAATAAAGTGAAAATAGATATTTTTAATTCGAAAATAAATGTTTTTGAGTTTTCTTGGCATTGTTGGTTCTTATTTGAATTTTATTGAATTTTTATATTGTATGAAAATCCAACCAAAGGAAAAATAAAGAATGGAGATCATCCAAGCATTATCTGAATCCAAGGAAATTACCATAATACCCTCAGAGTGATATTTACCTCTGGTAGAAATTCTAAGAACTGATCATGAGATATAACACTTTTAAAAATTCAAAAATAGAAACTCTGAAATTAGGAAAATTGCAATGTCAGAATTTTTATTAAATCCTGGAGCAATATCTTGAGCTGAAAATTTTACATAAGAACACTTAGCTCAAATTAAGTTGAAAAACAAAGTTTCAAAAAGTTATAAAAATATTTGAATTGTCTGATAAATCAAAATTAGGAAAACAGAAATATGTGCACTGTAACTTGTCGGAATTATTATAATTTCTGTGAATAGTATTTTCATCTTAAAATTTTACAGTAGGCAGATAACTGGCAACTCATCACGAAATAAAATTTCTCACTAAAATTCAGGCATGATAGATAACCTATCCATTCAGCCTTATCTCGTGCAGCTGGCAGCCAAATTCTCCAAATTTCTTTGCCTCCGCCATGACCTTCACTGCCATGTGGGCTCAGTTCCATCAGGCTCTTCTTCCTTGCTCCTCTCCGTTCCGTTGGTGCAATGGAGAAACCTTCAGTCTCTGTCAATGGACCCAGCTGACAGACTCCTCTTCTCCACCTCCGTTTGCTCCACTGGCGATTCTCCCGAAGCCGTTTGCTCCACTGAAGAAGTCTCGCGAAGCTGAGTGGAGCGAAGCCAGCGATTGCCGCCACGAATCCCACTCCCACGCTGCAAATCTTGGCTACAAAGTGCACCGCAATGAGGTCCTCTCTCATTCCCCCTCACTTCCTCTTCCTCCTCGGTAAAAGCAAAGAAAAACTTCCTCAATGCCGCCATTGTTGTGGAGCTTGAGCTTGAGGCGAAATCGGATCAACCAAATCGGTCGCCAATTCCAAATACCTTTGAGCGAAGCATCCTCATACACTCTGATCAAAACCCTCACAAAGATTTGGAGTTCTTCACGAAAACGAGCCCTTCTGCGTCGCCTTTCTTCCTCATTTCAGGCCTGTGGTGGAGCAATCCGTGAGTCTCCACCTCGTTCAACCCTGAAAATGGAATCTTTGGCATCCGTTAATGCTTAAATTGCTACCGCTTCCAACCCTAAGGCTTCGTTCTTCTTCGCGGTTGGTCACCACCATTTCCGCCTCCTCTCTGCGCGCCTCTCTGCTGGTGTCTTGGCCGAATCGGCACCGTGGTCGGCCGCCTCGTCGAGTTCTTGCTCTCGGTCCGTCGACCTCATGGGAAGACATGGGAGGGCGTGCCGCCAAGCCCTAGGCCGTCCTGTTACGCCTCTCTGAGAGTAGAGCCCTCGGTCGAGCGCTAGGAGAAGCCCGGTGAAATGGTAAGCAGACGCCTCTGTGATGGAAAGTGTAATGTCATGTTAGAGGTTGATTTCCAAAACAAATTAGTGATTAAACTCTGCCACTTGTGCATTTTAGTTAGAAACCAGATAAACAAATTTACATATGTACCTAAAATCGGGAAGGTTCTAGATATGCAAACATACTACATTTTTGAACTACTGAGAATCATTACTTAAATTGAACACGGATCATCACCTCATTATGGTCTTCATATTTAATCTGTGGTTAATAAGTCATAAAACAATAAGATGAATTCAAATATGTAAAAATATTCAATGCTTGAATCACAGAACAATCATTTAAACTTAAAATGGGATAAACACACTATTATGGTCATTATTGCACATATGGAAAAGTATAACTCCTATAACTATAAAAATAGGTTCTTGTTGTCTCTGGAATCATAATAAGCTCAAACATGTATAGATGCTCAATTGATTGGATTAAGTTTATACTGTTTGCTTTGCCATCTTTAATGAACCCTATTATGGCCTTTAGCAAGATCATAGCATAATGGCTCACAAAGTGATAATGTAACCTGCAATAAGTTCCTAAAAACAGTAAGGATCTGTGTATGTGAAAATATTTAAGATAAGGTTGGAATTTCATTCTTTTAATAAAAGGAGATGTTAGTTATAACCATAAGTAAATAGTTAATCTATTGCAATTAAAGTTAAAATAATGCAAAACCAACTTTTGAACACTTCATGGGTTACTACCTGTTAACACCTGAAAAATGAAATCAAGAATCCTGTATAGGTTAGTGGGAAATTAAGATTTGAAGTTGGCCGATTTAAGATTTCAAATGTGGTCATTTAGTCTATTTCAATGATAGATAAAATAACTCATCCAAATACTAAAATCAGTAAAATCAGTTTAGAAATGCTGTACAAAGTTTATACTACCATATTCTATAAAAAGAATCTCATTCCATCAAAGTTTGCATATTAATCTGATCAACCTAAAACCCTTAATCATTAATCTGTCATTTCCCCTTTCTTGCCGATTCCGAATAACGTCAACTTTACAATACCACTTAAGCCTTTTCAACAATGAATACAGTGTTGCGTCTAAATGCAAAATTGTAAGATAATAGCTCATCAACATTCTATGGTATTTATACCATCATAATATGTAAAAAACATTTCATTTATCATCTTCCTCGCATATAAAATTTATCATCGCAAATACCTTAAGTGATAATCGTTCCCTACACATGTTCAATTCAATTTCTTGTAAAGTGAGCTTTGATAATATATTAGCATTTTAAGTAATGAATATAATGTATCAGCCAAAGCCTAAAATTTATGGAATTAGCTTAGGATTGTTATACAAAGTATAAATCATCTGATTGTGAAGAAATAACCATATTTCGTTATGTTCTGCATACAAATCCTAATAGCCAAATAACCCTAAGTAGTCACCATACTTAAGTCCGTAATATGAATGAATGAACTTTGAATGCAAATGAGAAATCAGTAACTATTATATTTGTATCACCAGAACCTTCTCAAATATGTTGGAAATGTTACCAGTAGCCTAAATCAGTAGATCTAACCTGTGCAAAACCAATTCTAAATGAAATCAAATTGAAGTAAAAGAATTAATTGCTCATGACCTTATATAATCAGTTAAGCCTTTTTATTAACTCGCAAAACAGCTCATCTAAATCTGAATTTAGTAAAGAACAGCTTAGAAATGATCTTTAGGTTATGATATGCAGTAATCTAAGGAAATATTCTTATTTGATCTTGCTTTGAATCTGAATTCTAATAGAGCAAAACCTGTAAGCAATAAGAATTGGCAGAAACTCATATTATGAATAGTAAATCAATGAACTTTGTAACTAATGATTAATCTAATCAATCTGTGCATCTTGAATTTCGTAAAATAAGATTTATAAATTCGTAAAGAGCAATCCCTCTTTCTTGTAAAGAGTTTATTTGTTTTGCTGTCTATTTCCTTTTACCCTTATTGAAGTCTTTTATTTGCGTTATTTTCCGTTGATCGACGTGTAGAACCCGACGTCTCTCTCTCCGTTATCGTCGTCGTCAACCGCAATCCTCGTCTTCATCGTAATCAGTGATTAAGCAAGGCAAGCATCCTTTGACCATATTGATCCCAGTATTTTTATATTCCTTTTGTGCATCAAATTGTTTTATGCATGCGTTTACTTTATGTAAATTGCTATCTTGTGGTTTGGTAGATATACCTGTCGTCACATGAATCTCCTTTGATGATTATGAACATGTGAACCTTGATAACCATAGGTTACGGAATAGGCACTACTTAGGCCCTGTTTGGGAGAGCTCCAGATCCCAGCCCCAGTTCAGAGCTGAAACGTATAGGCTAAAATAAAGTGAATTAAGTTTATATTTTTAGTCTAAAATGTAAACAAGATGATCTACCTAAACACTCTTAATGTACCTGACTCCAGCTCCACAAATTTCGGAGCTAGAAATACTGCTCCACCAACTCCACAGATTTTGGTGGAGCCGAGGTATCCCAAACACCCCTTAATGTCATCTTGGGTATATCGATCATATTAACACCTTAGCCATGCCTTAGCATCAGCAATGTACATGATCAAATCAATATTTGTTTTCACGAAACATTGAAAATGTCACTTGTGGTTGTGGGTACTTTGATTTAAAACCCAAAATAAAACTATGTGTTGATGCGGGCGATTATTGGCAATAGCCGGTTGTGCAGAAGTAATTGCACGTAGTGTAGGGTGAAGTGTCGCCGTGTCGGTTTAAGGACCGAACAATGGGGCGCTATTGATCCGAGATTTCCGTGCAACCACAAGGGTGAGGACGGGTTAGCCATAGCATTACGTATTTAGACTTGGCTTTGATCATTGGTAGGCGGGAGCTTGCACAGATTCGGTCGAGTCTACGACGGGGTTTCTACTTGCTAATGCAGCGGTACGCCGCCGTGGTTAGAAGCGTTGTGTTGGTGTGTGAAAGTGGATCCACGGCTTGGGTGTGTGTTTCTAATTTCACGGCGGGGATGAACGTCCCGGTGGGTCAAAGCCATGCCTAAGTATTATAACGACTATGTATGATCGCTTTGGCGAACTGCTCTATTCTATTGGGCGTGTGTGAAATGTACTATAAAAGGTTGATCATTCCTTGTGGGTAAAGTTGTACACCTCTGCAGAGTTTAAATCTAATTAATTAGCCGCGCTCGCGGTCATGAGCACTCGGTGAAGTCATTCCAATGTTAGCTTTGATTTTCAAAAAGGTTTATTTTACAAGTTAGCTTACCCCACAGATGACCCAATGCTATACCTTGTGTGGGCAAGTGTTGGTGTCAGCTGTTGTGCCTTGTGTGGGCAAAGAACTGGATATATGCCATGCGATGGCAAGGTTTGATTCATCGCTCACGTCATGGAGGACGGTGAGTGTTATTTATGCTTTACTTGTTTGCTACCAATTAATCTTGCTCTTTTAAATTCCGATTTCAAATAACTTGGTTTCCAAATTCAAATTCGCTTTATGCAAATTAACTGTAATAACCTCCTTTGAAATGGCCTGCATATATGGTAGGTTTTGCTCAAGTCTTGCGTTGAGTATGTAAAATACTCACCCTTGCCTAATTATATTGTAGGTGGTTTAGTAAGCGAAGCTTCGAAGTCGTTCATCGCAGGTTGCGGGTTTTTCTTCGTCGTATTCTATCTGAAGTTTATGCCTGGTCAGTTGCCTGCGGGATCGGTTGGGCAAACTACGGGTTATTGCTTCTTTGCTGCCGTAATCTCTGAGTTGTATATTTATTTGTATATTCGTTTCCGCTTAATTAATGTTTTGTATGGTTGTGATTTCCAATTGTTGTAAACATGTGAGTGCTAGCTACTAATCCAGGGAATAGCACAGTAATCACATGGAGGTTCTGTTAAATCGAGCGGGTCTTCTGACAAGCCTCTGTCGAACGCTGTGGCGAAGATGGATCACCATGACGTTTAATTTTTTTGTGTAATTATTTACTCTGATTATTGTAAGCCTGCGTGGCAAACTATTGTAAGGGACCATATGGTCGTACAACTCATTTATATACATGATTGATGTACTTTATTAATATTCCGTGTATGATTGTGGTACTATACCTGTTTGCTTTGTGTGCACTAGCGCGATCTGGACTAGTCACGAGAATACCAGAGTGTCCGGATTTGCAAATTCGGGCACGACACCGAGAAAATTGGAACTCCAGTGTCTAATAAAAGAGGAGTATGATCCGAAATGCCCCTGTCCAAAGCCTGAACAGAAACAAGAGGGAATTTAAATTCCCATTCGGAAGTTATAAGAACCCTGTCCAACTTCTCATAAGTAGGATTGGGTAATGAATTGGCCCAGGTAAACTGGCGCCCCGTGAGCTCAATCTCTCTCAAATCAAAGCTGTCAATTACAGCATTGAACAAGAAAGGCCAGCGGTAATTCCATCTATTATTGTTCTTTTCAGAACTATTCCGCATAATATTAAAATCCCCCCCAATAAGTGTCGGTAAATGATTATGTTGACAAGTCCTCACCAGTTCAGCCAAAAATGCTGATTTAAAATCATTCTGGGCTGGACCATAGACTGCCATTAAAATCCACTTAAATTTGTCTATCTTATTAATAAGATGGAATTTAATAAAAAATTCCCCTTCCTCAATCCGAAGCAAATCTAAACACACCAAATTAATCCCTAAAAGAATTCCACCTGATCTACCTTTAGAAGGAAGACAGTGCCAAATGAAATCCGCACCTCCAGAAAGCCGTGCCAAATTCGATTTTGACATATCTTGCCTACCTGTTTCCAATATAGCAACGAACTCCAAATTGTTTTCTTTAATAGCCTCTGAAATATACCTAAATTTAGCCAAGTCTGACAGACCTCTGCTATTCCAAAACAACCCTTTCATGATAACCTATTCTTTTCTTTCAATTTCCGGTTCCTACGAGATTTACGAGTGGAGGCCATTAGATCACAGATTTTCATATCTAGATCCTCCATCTCAAAGTCCACTTCTGAAACCTCCTTAATCAAATGCGCATGAAATTCGCTACCAATATTAACGGCTTCATCCTCACTTGATTCAAAAGGATTTACCTGCATATTTTCTACCGAATTTCTAATGACACCATGCTTTTTAACTGCATTGGTCAGCTTTAACCTATCCACTTCCATTCGTTTTAAGGCTTTAATTGAAATATTAGAGCCACTACTACTCCTTTTCAAATTAAAGCCTAAATTAACTAGCTTCACTGCACAATTCTCATCCGACATGGCAAGAAAAGAATTAGTAGCAAAAGACTTTTCACATAGTAACATACCAGTCTCTTGTAATAAAGGCATCGAAGGCGAATCTGGTCTCTCATTAGAGGGAACCATCATCTTGATACCGAAGTCAGCATCCAAATTTCGCACTGCAATTCGCCGCATAGCTTTGCTAAGTGTGTCGTCATCTGTCATAGATATACCATCAGCAGATTGAATATTGCATCTTAAACTACGACGAAGACCATTAATAGAATTAAAATGGACCGTTCGCATACCACAAGAATCAGAAACAGACTTCTCAGTCATTGTAACCGGTTGCTGCTGCTGAGGCGTACCCTGCACATAATCCCGAGTATCTTCACCAATCGAATCAGCCGACTTCCCCACCAGCAACCCCTGATCCGGAGCCAAACTGCCAAGATCAACCAGCTTCACATTCGATTGAACCGCTTGCAAGGATAAATCATGGTTTATCTTTGCGTACAGAGCCACTGTAGTGCCAGCATCAGCCTGTGTAGCGGCATCACAAATATTAACACCCTCAGATGAAACAGGATTAATAAGGGAGGGAGAGAGTACCTTCAGACGCATCTCAGGCGTAGAAGATAACAAAGAATTTCTCAGGATTCTCCCCTCCTTAGCAGACCAATGAGCCGGTCCCAAATTACTGTCATCTACAGCAACAGAAACCAATCCTTCAGGAGATCCTAACATCCATTTCTTCAATTGTATATCCCCCTTCTCCACTTCATTAGAACACAACTCTGCCGACTCCTCCTGAGAACCCCCACTTGACACCCCTCTTGGCACACCCTCATCATAAGCCACTGGCTGAAAACCCCCACTCAGCAAATTGGAAACTTGCTGACACAACCCGGTCGAAACAAGCTTCTGCTGCTGTAATCCAACCAACTTGCCCACCCTGTGCATACTCTTCGGACTATTCCTGTCCGACTGTATCTCTGGCCCAGACTCCTTATCACTATTCTGACAATCACCATTTTCAGAATTGAGTAAACCCTTTTGAGCAGTCCTGTCCGACAATACAACAGAACCATGCACAAAATCACCATTCTGATTATTCTGTCCCAACGCCACCTCTTGGCCATTTTGCCCCAACAAAGGCACTGACTGTGACAAAACTTGTTCTCCAGCAACTGCATCATTTTCATCCAAGAAAATAGGACCCACCCCAATATCCTGCTTGACTATTTCCACACTACCAGCATCCAATGGTGATATTGAGGCTTTCTTCAAACATCTATCCGGCATTTTTGTTACCCAAATATTCGGGTAATAGCCATGAATATCCTCTGGTGATAAACTCTTCACAATCTCAGCAGCACTCCCAGACCTACTCATTCTTAAGGCACACGCCATCTGCATAGGTACAGGACCACCTCCTGATGTTGATGAAGTTGAGGCAAAAGAATCTGACGCACTTTTCTGTTTCTTAGCAATTGAGTCATCTTTTTCCCCCTTACCTGCACCATCAGTGCCTGCATTGCCATCATCCTTATATTCTGAATCATAAGGATTGGGTGGTGGCAAAACCGCCTCAAACGAGTCTTCTTCAATTGTGAAGAGAAGGTCATATCCCACCTTATTAAACACCACATCAGCTTTAAGCGGCAACTGACTTCTGTCAATCATACCAACCAAAACCCGGATAACTCCTTTCTTTCTATATGTGTACATATCAACTTCAATTGTAGTCCCAATTAGAGAACCAATAGCCCAAAAGCCCAAATAATGACGCCAAGCATGGGGCACACCCGTAACATGCACCCACACCTCATCTAAGCAATAAGCAGGTGCAGCATCGCCACTAAACTCCCATTCAGAAATAGTTAAAGTAACTTGGTGATTCTTCAATTTATACTCTATATCTGCCATTCGTTTTAACTCCTCCTCAGAAGGAAAGGCCACAAGAAAAGCATCATCCTTATGCGGCAAAGCTTCCCAATTCCAATCAATCCTAGTTAGTCTGGCAAGTTCACTTTGCACAGTAGCTGCATCTAATTTGCCTCCCGAAATCGAGACCAAAGCAGTCGGAGCCGGATCAGGAGTTTCTAACTTATAATCAAACTCAGGTATTCTAAAGAAACATAATTCATTTTTTGCACAGCCAAACATGGACGCATTGGGCTTTGGCAACTTAAGTAATGGGCACTTAGCAGGCAAGTGAGCATTCAATTTGTTGCAAATGTAGCAGTCCAAATTAGCTTGACATCCTGATTCGAAATGACCAACTACCTTACATCTGAAACAAAATGGAGGCCGGGGTTTCTTCACCTTGGAAGCGTCAGGCACCACCTTGTCATGCGCCACATCAACCCCACCAACCTCCTCCTTATGTCCCACCGGCATGAACTGCTGACGCAATGGAGCATTGAACCTCCCCCGCCCACCCGAATTGTATAATCCATGGCCGGAACCCTGAGAGCCCCGGCCCGGTCCGCCAACTGCACCACGAACAGCCCCAGTAAAACCCCCATGCGGAGCTGCACGGCCATCGGCATTACCTCTGCCAATATGGTTAGGCCTCACTGGACCTTGAGCCCGCCCCCGTTGAGGACGACCCTGATCAAACCGCCCCACCGGTCCAGACCACCGGTTGCCATCAGTCGCCTGATTCTCCATGACCTGCGCCGGCGGCGGAAGAGACACTACCTCAGCATATGAACGCCGTGCCCTACAATCGGAGGAAGCCTTGGTATGATGAGCCAATCCCTGTCGTGTGGGCCTCTTTTCAGTAGGACGTCTAAGCCAATTACGAGCCCGTGCGTAATCTTTGGCCCGATCCACTAAACAGCCATGAATTTCGTTCACATTCAAATTTTGAATCATCTTATCCGCTGCCAACACCGAAGACCGACCAGCCATGGCCGCCTGAAAATTGCCACCTTCTCCTACCAACAAACCATTCGAACCAGATTTTGGAAAGAGATTGCCATCACTGCTCTCCAACGAACAAGGCCAGAAAGCTGCAAGAGTTAAATTCGGCCTTATGCGTGGTTTAGGTAATGGACCACACCAAGGACGAATCTTACAACTCCGACGAGGGAATCTTCGATTTTGACACACCTTCGAAGCTTTCTTGCACAATCTTTCATCATCATGCCCAGACAAATCTTTTGCAGACTCTGTTCGTAAGCTTTCTTTCTTCCCAATCAAATCAGCGAACCCTGTAGCCGATCCGACAAGTGCGGACACTACCTTAGTCGTCGCATGGTTCGCAGGAGAATCGCAGATAGCACCAACCGTAGATGATTTGGCATGAGGTAAATCATTTGATTTAACCACCAAATCAACATCAGCAGGTTCTAAATGCGAATCATTACACAAAAGTTTGCCACACGATGATGAAGGAGGAGGCAATTCCTCCCACCATCGACAATCCTTCGGAAAACCAACATCGAACCAAAATCTTTCATGAAAATCTTCGACAACACCTACCTGGATCCGATGGGAATCATCAACCTGGCCACCAGAATAGACAGAGATCCCCTTCGGATCGAAACCAGGAACGTAATCCATCCCATTACTTAATACTTAATAAAAAATATTAAATTTTATATGAAATTACATTATGTATTGGATCACAACTATAAAAAGTAAAATATTTTAAGTTCATGCAGTTGATCTCACGTCATCGCTATATGTGGTAGTGCAAAGTGAAGATCCTAATGCCAAATTGGCTTCAATGAAAAGTGATTGGCGCAAGCACAATTCACCGATTCACCACACCAGTGGCTAGACCTGAATGAAATGTTTTATCCTTGCAAATAAAAAAAAACCAAAGCTTTGAGATAGAATAGAGTACTAAGCATTACTCAAGTTGCTTTATGCTTAACCAGTGCTTCCACGATACCGAGCCGAGAAAGACAAGAAAAGCACCAAGTGCTAAAGTTTAATGTCCTTCGAAATAATTTTACAATTTATGGTATTAAAATATATACATAAATTATGTTAAATTGGGAAATTAAAATTCTTAATCTCATGACCATAATGGAAACTGCGAGACCGTGCAGATGCATGGGTTGATGACTAGATTAGAATAATACATATACATTGTCTACAGCACAAGCTTAGGCCTACATACAGAAATCATGCCATCGAGACAACTACGCAGGTCATACACTAGAAATTCAGGAAAGCCAATGCCAATTCTAAACAAGGCGATGAATCGTGCTGCAGTACGCAACTTGGACGCGCCTCTGAGTTCCAGGACGATGGCTTCCTCCAAGGAGCGTCCACTTCGTCTTCTGCTTCGCTATCCTCAGGGCCTGGTATGTATACTGGTGCTACATCTTTTTGTCTTACTGCAAGATCGTCTGATTGTAGCGCAAGGAACCTTTATAATTTAGGATTTAGAGTGGCAAACTGTCGTAGTGAACAAGACTTACTTAAAGAACTAGAAAGGGTTGATATTGACAGAGTTAAACTTTAGCAGTCTAGTATGATAACTTCATTTGAGTCAGGTGATGACGAAGTCACTGATGATGGTAGTGACTTACTCGCTCACTTGATCAAAGATGTCTCGGAAGTTGATTTGGAGATGGAGGATCTTGATATGCGCTTATGTGATATCTTGGCCTCTTCTCGGAAGTCCTGTAGGCGTTGGAAAAGTTTCAATAAAAAGAATAAAAATAATATCTAGTTTATTATGAAAGGTTTCTTTTGGAATAGCAGAGGTCTTTCAGACTTAGCTAAATTCTGATATATCTCGGATGTGGTTAAAGGAAACAACCTGGATTTTATAGCTATAATGGAAACAGGCAAACAAGATATGTCAAAATCGAATCTGGCACGTCTATCTGGCGGTGTGGATTTCGTTTGGCATTGTTTGCCTCCTAGAGGAGGTCTGGTGGTATTCTTCTAGGAATCAAGAATGCCTCATTCAAATTATCATTAATTGTTGAAGGGAATTTTTATCAAATTCCATCTGATCAACAAGGTGGATAAATTCAAATGGATTCTCATGGCAGTGTATGGTCCAGCCCAGGATGACTTTAAACCGGCATTTCTGGCTGAACTTGTGAGAACCTGTCAACAAAATTCGCTGCCAACTCTGATTGGAGGGGACTTTAACATTATGCGAAGTAGCACGGAAAAGAATAATAATAGATTCAATGAGCGTTGGCCGTTCTTATTTAATGCTGTGAATGATAGCTTCGATTTACGGGAGATCGAGCTCACTGACCGTCAATTCACATGGGCCAATTCGTTACCTACTCCTACCTACGAGAAATTAGATAGAGTTCTTATGTCTACCGAATGGGAGTTTAAATTCCCGTTGGTCTCTGTGCAAGCTTTGGATAGGGGCATTTCGGATCATACCCTCTACTTCTTGATACTGGTACTCCGGCTTTCCCGGGAAAATTTAGACCATTTAGATTGGAGTTGTGTTGGTTTGAACGGGAGGATTTCTATGATAAGGTGGTACATATCTGGAATAGGCCGGTTGGAGGAGATAACTCAGTCCAACGCTGGAATCGAAAATTGGGGGCTTTACGAAGGTTTCTGCGTGGATGGGCTAGGCATTTTGATGGAGTCTATAAACAAAAAAAACCGAACTCCAGTCTAGTATTTATGAGTTGGACATAGCTTCTGAGGGGAGGGATTTGACTGAGATCGAGCGAGAAAATCTAGCTCAGGCTCGGGAGAATCTAGCCCGTCTTCTTAGGGAAGAAGAAATCAAATATTATCAGCGGGCTAAGGTGAAAGATGTTCTATTAGGGGATAATAATACTAGATATTTTCAGATGATTGCTAATGGCAGACATAGGAAGAAAAGGATATATTCCTTGGAATATGAGAACAGGAAAATTGAAGGACAGGCTAACCTCACAAATTATATAACCAAGTTCTACAAAGAACTTTTTGGAGAACTGGAAGAGAGTCGGATGTACCTTCATGAGGAAGAAAACCATGATATCGTCCGAGTGTCCCAAGCTGAAAATGATCTTTTAACGGCTCAGTTCACTGAGAGCGAAGTTAAAGATGCTATCTTTCAGATGGAGCATAACAAGGCTCCTGGTCCAGATGGATTCCCGGTTGAGTTTTATCAAAGATTTTGGGAGGTTATTAAAGGGGTTTTTTCCTCAATGTTTCAGGAATTATTTGCTGGGGATTTACCTCTTTTCAGTTTGAACTTTGGTGTCATCACCCTTTTACCAAAGGTTCAAGAGGCCAATGTCATACAGCAATATAGACCCATTTGCCTTCTGAGTGTGAGTTTCAAAATATTCACTAAAGTTGCTACGAATAGACTGAATTTGGTTGTGGATAAAGTTGTCTGTCCTACGCAAACAGCTTTTATGCGTGGACGTAATATCCTAGAGGGAGTTGTTATACTACATGAAACCTTACATGAGTTACATCGGAAACAACTTAGTGGAGTTATTTTTAAAATCGATTTCGAGAAAGCTTATGATAAAGTTAAATGGCCATTCCTGTTTCAAGTCTTACGAATGAAGGGTTTCTCGCCCAAGTGGATTTCTGTAACATCCCGAAAAATGCAATTAAGTAAAAATAAATATTTTAAATTTGAAAATATTTATTTCTGAGTTTCTTGGCATCATTGGGTTTTAATTGAATTTCCTTGGAGTTTTGTATTGTATGAAAATCTAACAAATAGAATTAAAGAATGGACATCATCCAAACATTATCTGAATCCAAGAAAATTACCATAATACCCTTAGAGTGATATTTATCTCTGGTAAAAATTCTAGGAACTGATCATGAGATATAAAAAGTTTTACAAATAAATAATACCATTTGAATCTTTAAACAAATTGAAAAGTGAAATGGAATTTCCGGACAGTTGACAGTGTCAGAATTTTCATTAATTAACCGTAAGGTAATTTAGTCTCAAATTGTACAGAAGATTACCCATTCTCAGTAGACCTCAGTCAAAAGGTTTCATAAACTTTTCCATTTGATTGATAGCCAACCAGTGCAAGCTCTAGCTGACCAGATGAAGCTCACCTCTTCACTCCTACTCCCTTTCACTGCCATGTGGGTCCCCGAATCCAGAATCTCCATTGAAGCAGCAAGCCCAAGTCCTTGCCTCAGGGCATCACGCCAGCCTCAACCCAAATGCAATGCACCTTGGGAACCACAAGAGATAGTGCTCCACTCACTTCCTCCTCCACTCACTTCTCCTCTCCCTCCTCCTCAGCCAAAGCGCAGGAAGTTTCCTCCCCCAATTTCGCCATTTCCAGTAGCCCCTAGAGCTCAAGGCCACTCGCAAATCCTGTGATTTAGCCAACCATTTCCGAATCCGTTTGAGCTGGATCATCACCACACCCCACTGATCAAAAGCCCTCAAGAAAGTCTGGTCTCCTTCATGTGAAATCACGCCGCCACCATGCGCCTCTTCTTCCCCAAGACCGGCCACCGTGGGCGGAGCAATCCGGTGAGTCTCCACCTCGTTTGACCTCAAAAATAGGATCCTTGGCCTCCATTGATGCTTAAACTGCTACCGATTCGAGCCCTCATGCTTTCGTTTTCTCTCTCCGCCGTCCGCCATTGGAGTCGCCGCCCAAGCTCGGCTGCGCCCCTGTCTGCTTCACCTCCGGCCGAATCAGTTCCTTCCCCGGATGTGCCTCACCGAGCCCTATCTCCTGGTGCCATCGCATTCGCCGGACCACCGTCGGAGCAGCGTCGCCGGCCAGCCCTAGTGGATGCTCTGTTCTTCTTCCACTGCCGCGCGGGACCCCATGTCTGTTCCTCAGCCGAGCAGCAGTTCAGAAGGTGAAGGCGCCTCTCAGCTGCGAAAACGTATTTTCTGATGATTGGACAATTTCAAACCGAGCTAGTATCATTTGTGAATATTTTCTGCATTTGTAATCCATATAAGGTGAGACAAATTGGTAAACTCATCCAAAATCAAGAAGAATATAAATATGTAAAAATATTTAATGTTTGATCTGTAGAATAATTATTTATATTAAACTTTGATTATAATGCTAATATGATTTTAATGAGAATTTGTGTATAATAAACCATGAAATGATGAAATCAATATTCATGAGATGTTAAGATCAGGAGGTATTCAAATATACAAATACATTTAATTTTGAACTAAGTTTAATTCATTTGTTTAGCAAACATTAGTAAATCTTAATATGGCCATTAATAGAAAGGAGTGTATAATAGTTCATAAAACCATATAAGAAATGAATATGTGCTTCTGGAATTGTAATAAACCTAATCATGCAAAAATATTTAATCTTAGGACCAAGTTTAATAAAATTGGTTGTTAATCCTCATTAAACCCTTTTATGGCCATTAGCAAGATACTAGCATGTTAGCTCATAAAATGGTAACAACACTTGGAATAGGTTCCTGGAAACAGCAAGAACCCATGTGTGCATAAATACTTAGAATCAAACTCAATTAGCCTTCTCTTAATGAAAAGAAATGTTGATTATAACAATAGGTAATTAGATAATCTATTGCAATTAAAGTTAAAATAATGCCAAACCAGCTTTGAAACAATTCTAGGATGGTATTCTACTAATGCCTGAAAAATGAATTAAAGATCATGTATAATGTAGTTGTAAACGTAAAAGGAGGTTAGCCGATTTAGCGTTATTCAGCGTGGTCATTTAGTCTATTTCAACGATAGATAAAATAACTCATCCAAATAATAAAATCAGTAAAGTCTATTCAGTGACACTGTACAAAGTTTATACTACCATATTCTGTAAAAAGAATCTTATTCCATTAAGGTTTGCATATTAATCTCATCAGATCAAAACCCTTAAGCGATAACCTTTTGATTCACTTTTGGCCGATTGAGACTAACGTCAACTTAACAATGTCACTTAAGCCTTTTCAGTAATGAATAGAATGTATCAGTCAAAGCCAAAAATTTATGGAATTAGCTTAGGATTGTTATACAAAGTGTAAATCATCTTATTATGAAGAAATAACCATATTTCATCATGTTTTGCATACAAATCCTAATAGCCAAATAACCTTAAGTGTTAAGTTTTCTGAACTTTATAATATGAATCGGTAGAAATGAAGAAGCCTATAATTAAGATATTTTTATCACCAGAACCTTCTCAAATATGATGGATATGCTATCAGTAACCTAAATCAGTAGATCTAACTTGCATGAAACTAATTCTAAGCAAAACCAATTAAAGGTAAAGAACTAATCATTTATAGTCCAATGTGATCATTTAAGCATTTTCATTAACTCACAAGCGGCTCGTCTAAATCTGAATCTTACTAAAGCAAAACCCTTAAGTATTAAGAATTGGCAGAAACTCATATTATGAATAGTAATTCAATGAGCTTGGCAACTAATGATTAATTCTATTAATCCAAACAAACTTTGCATCTTGAATTCATAAATTAAGATTAATAATATCATAAAAGAGCAATCCCTGTTCTTGTGATGAGTTCTTATTTGTTCTTGCTATTTATTTCTTTTCGCTCTTATTGAAGTTAGTATTTTGGCTATTTTCCGTTATTAGATTGTGTAGAACCCGACGTTCTTTGTTTTAAATCGTCACCTTAAATTAATCGCAATCCTCGTCTTCACCGTAAGCAATAATTAAGCAAGGCAAGCTTCCTTTGACCATATTGCTCCCAATATTTTATATTCCTTTTGTGCATCAAATTGTTTTATGCATGCGTTTACTTTATGTAAATTGCTATCTTGTGGTTTGGTAGATATACCTGTTGTCACATGAATCTCCTTTGATGATTATGAACATGTGAACCTTGATAACCATAGGTTACGGATTAGGCACTACTTAATGTCATCTTGGGTATATACGATCATATTAACCTGCTTAGCCATGCTTTAGAATAAATGATGTACATGATCAACTCAATAATTGTTTCGGGAAACATTGAAAATGTCACTGTTGGTTGTGGGTAATTTTGATTAAAAACCCAAAATGAAACTATGCTTTGATGCGGGCGATTATTGGCAATAGCCGGTTGTGCAGAAAGGAATAGCACGTAGTGTAGGGTGAAGTGTCGCCCGTGTCACAATTAAGGACCGAGCAATGGGACGCTATTGATCCGAGAATTCCGTGCAACCATGAGGTCCGGTACGGGACGGCCATAGCTTATTAAGTTATTTAGATGTGGCTTTGCTCATTGGTAGGCGGGAGCTTAGCACAGGCATTCCGGTTTGGTCTGCCTGGAAGGGTTTCCACCCATGCAACGGTGTACGCCTTGCCATGGACAGAGACGTGGTGTTAGGTGTGATAAATGTGGATCCACGGCTTGGGTGAGTGTCTCTGTTTTCAGGGCGAGGGTTAACGTCCCGGGCTGGATCAAAGCCATGTCTAGGTAATGGAACAGCTATGTATGATCGCTTTGGCAGACACAATGTCCTATTGAGGCGTGTGTGATCTTGCAAAAGGTGGATCATTCCTTGTGGGTAAAGTTGTACACCTCTGCGAGTTTAAATCTAATTAATTAGCGGCCATGGTCATGAGCACTCGGTGAAGTCATTCCAATGTTAGCTTTGATTTTCAAAAGGTTTATTTTACAAGTTAGCTTACCCCACAGATGACCCAATACTATACCCTGTGTGGGCAAGTGTTGGTGTCAGCTGTTGTGCCCTGTGTGGACAAAGAACTGGATATATGCCATGCGATGGCAATGATTGATTCGTCGCTCACGTCATGGAGGACGGTGAGTGTTATTTATGCTTTACTTATTTGTTATCAATGAATTAAATGCTTTTACAAATTCCGTTTGCAAATAACTTGGTTTACAAATGAAATTCGCTTTATGCAAATGAACTGTATTAGCCTTTCCTTTGAAATGGCCTGCATGTATTGTAGGTTTTGCTCAAGTCTTGCTGAGTACGTAAAGTACTCACCCTTGCCTAATTATATGTAGGTGGTTTAGAAAGCGAAGCTTCGGAGTTCTTTCATCGCAGGTTGCGGGATGTATTTGTCGTGTTCTATCTGAAGTTTATGCCTGGTCAGTTGCCTGCGGGTTCGGTTGGGCAAACTGCTGGTTATTGCTTCTTTTGCTGCCGCATTCTCTGAATTGTAATATTTATGTATTTATTCGTTTCCGCTTAATTTTCATGTTGTATGGTTGTGATTCCATTTGTTGAAATGTGCGTGCTAGCTACTGATCCAGGGACTAGTACTGCAAGCACATTAGATTTCCATTTTTGCATTTTGTGTAAAAATGGGGGTCGTTACAATTTCTTGGGTTAAGTCTTTCATCTCGGGAGGCAGTGTGGCGGTAAATGTTAATGGGGAAATTGGAAACTATTTCCAAACGAGGAAGGGCCTCCGCCAGGGGGATCCTTTGTCGCCTCTTTTGTTTAATATTGTGGCGGATATGTTGTCCATTTTAATTCAAAGGGCTAAGAATCTGGGGCAAGTAGGAGGGGTAGTACCTCACTTGGTTGATGATGGTCTATCTATTCTACAATATGCAGATGATACTTTACTTTTTATGGAACATGACCTGGCAAAGGCACTCAACATGAAGTTATTGCTTTGTGCTTTTGAGCAAATTTCAGGGCTCAGAATTAACTTCCATAAAAGTGAGTTATTCTGTTTTGGAGATGCTCAAAATTCCTTACATGAATATATGGACTTGTTTGGTTGTAAGCAAGGAAAGTTACCTTTCAAATATTTAGGTATTCCTATTCATTATAAGAAACTTCGAAATGCAGATTGGAATATGGTAGAAGAACGTTTTGAAAAGAGGCTAAGTGGATGGAAGGGAAAACATCTGTCGGTGGGAGGTAGACTGACATTGATAAATTCAGTGTTAAGCAGCCTGCCAATGTATATGATATCCTTTTTTGCGATTCCTAGAGGGGTTTTTAAGAAATTAGAGTATTTTCGTTCTCGGTTTTATTGGCAAGGGGATGAGCATAAGAGGAAATATCGCCTTGTTAGGTGGAACATAGTTTGTCAACCAAAATATCAAGGGGGTTTGGGGATTCATGAATTGAATTTTAAGAATATCGCCCTTCTGAGTAAGTGGTTGTTTAAACTTTTAACAACGGAGGGGACATGGCAGCAGTTGCTTAGAAACAAATATTTAGGCTCCAAGCCACTTGGGCAAGCTGAGTGGAAACCTGGAGATTCTCATTTTTGGTCCAGTTTAATGAAGGTAAAGCAAGATTTCCTTCGCTTTGGCACATTCAAAATTAACAATGGATCGCAGGTGAGGTTTTGGGAGGATATCTGGCTTGGAACTCGTCCTCTTAAAGATCAATATCCTGGATTATATAATATTGTTAGGAGGAAGTTTACAACCATTGCTGAGGTTCTTTCAACAGTACAACCAAACATTTCATGGAGACGGTCGCTGATTGGACCAAAGTTAGTGGCGTGGACTGAATTACTTTCGCGTATCGCTAACATTAATCTCTCACAGGTTGATGATGAGTTTCACTGGAATTTGTGTCAAAATGGTCAATTCTCTGTGAAATCTCATTATCAAGCATTAATTAAAAGTGACGTGCCAAATTTAAATAAACGATTATGGAAACTTAAAGTACCTCTAAAAATTAAAGTGTTTTTGTGGTACTTTAGGAGAGGAGTGATTCTGACTAAGGACAATCTTGCAAAGCGAAATTGGCAAGGTTGCAAAACATGTTGCTTTTGTCCGGAACCTGAGACAATTCAGCATTTGTTCTTTGATTGCCGTTTTGCCCACACAGTTTGGTCCTTAATTTTTTTGGCCTTTGAAATTTCTAGTCCAACGTGCGTTGAGAGTATGTTTGGAAGTTGGTTGCAAGGGTTTGGTCGCAGCGTTCGAAACTTAGTTCTTCTGGGCGCTACAGCTACATGTTGGTCTATTTGGTTATGCAGGAATGATAGAGTCTTTCAAAACAAAACTATTTCTTCTCCTTTGCAGGTTATTTTTGCTATTACCCACTGGCTACGTACGTGGGCTGTGTTGCAGAAGGAGGAGATGTGCGATTCTTTGGTGGTGGCTACTCAATGTTTGGTTCGGGTGGCCAAGGACTTCTATTCCCGGGCGAATGGGTGGCGGTCTAGTCTTCGGATTGCTGACCATTAATATGTGTGGATTCCCTTTTATTCTTTGTTGGTTGTGTGCTTCACGCTAAGCAGAGGCCGGAAGCAATTTCAAGAACTTGTATTATCTCGATGTATTGCTCTTGAAATTAATAAAATTCTTCCATTTTCAAAAAAAAAACAGTGCCCCAGGAAAAGTATACACAAACACGTACTAGCTGATCATACCAAACACTAGGAGAAACCACGATGGTAACATCTTCAGGGTTTTTGCTTAGATTTCATAGACCATTCCGACTTTCAGCACCTGCTGCCTTGGGATTGCGAAAGCCTTCTCCCCTTGCCTGAAGTTCTTCCTCAAGAACGAGTACATGTAGTTGACCACAGCCTTCTTGACAAATGAAGAATTAGGCCCAGCCCTAATCTCGGTTTCTCCGAGAATATAGACCACTCCTTTCTGCAGCTCCCTCTGAATGAGTTGTCTCTCTTCCGTGATCGTGCGGGATTGGCCTTCGCTAATCCTTCCCGACGAGTGTGCTGAGTGGCTGCTCATGCGAGCTTGGGTGAGCTCCAGAGGTTCACTAGCCCCCAGTGTCTCCTCAATGTACACCGTGGAGCTCCCCCCTTTACGGGGCTGTGTGTTACTGTCGGCCATGGTTATTTGAGCCTCGGTTTCCAGACTACGCATGCTTGTGATCAAGTGCTCCTCTTCAACATATGACTGGAGATGAACACCAAGTGAAGCAGCGAATTCCTTGGCCCCTTCTAGCGTATCACTGTATCCATAGCGTGCCACACACCGGAACATCCGGGAGGTTCTTGACTCGACTCTTCTGAAGAGGAAGCGCTCCGAGACCTCCACATGAGGGACAGGCAAGTGTTTGATTGAAACAAACACTAGCACTGAATGAACGAAGGGTATCTTCTCGATGAGGTGGGGGAATATGGGTGAGATGCCTTGCACTAGTTCGGTATAGAGGAAGCCGACTCCAGGTGTCCTTTTCACGTCATGCGTTTGAATCAACGCTTTCATGTCCTCATTTGTAACTATGTGTTCGAGTTCATACCAATATTTCTTTACATGAACGTAGTGCCATACGGCCATTATTGCCACCAGAACTGTTGCAGTGGCTATAGGCAGGTAGCCACCCTCTTTGAATTTGTATAGAACTGAAGAAAGATAGATGAGCTCTGATAAACCAAATACCAGGCAGAATGGTATAATCAACCAAATGCTTACTCTCCATATGAGAAGCATCACAATTACCAGCAGAATAGTTGTAATAGTCATCACAGAAGTAACACAAATTCCTGCAAAACTAACTCACTATCAAGTTTTCCAATGGAGTGAAACATCGCAGACTAGAATTTTTATAGGAAAGCACAAAAAATAGGTAAGCTACCCTGCACACATGAAGGTTACGTGGGTGTGATTAGCAGTGTAATACCATGAAAAATATATAGATAGTATACTGTTGCTTGCGTGTAGAAGGAAATAAGATAATGGCTAAAGAGCTTCTAAACACAGGTAAACCCGTGGAAGACAGGAAGGTATAGCCTCTAGCTGTGGAAGACATTTCAATTTGTATTTAAAACGACTGCAACATCACATTATAGCATTTTTTTTTGCTAACAAATACATGTGTGACTGTGTCTAAAAGCTCTATCCTCTTATTAGCGTAATCAACGATGCAATGTTTACATCTTCGTGTATAATTAATTGTAGGAGGTCACATTTGTCTTACCATATGCGTTGCCAATATTAGTCGTTGTCTGGAAGCCGAATGTTACTATAACACAAAGCAGCCCAAGAACAAAGTTTAGTTCCGGAATGTACACCTGCCCCTCATAATGGTTTGAGGTGTGGAGCACTTTGACCCTTGGAAAACAGCCCAATGTTTGTGACTGTGAAATGATCGCAAATGCACCAGATATCATAGCCTGGCTTGCAATAATAGCAGCAGAAACAGCAATTATGAAGGTTGGCCAGAACAATGGTCCTGCAACCAAGGTATAATAGTGTTTGATTCAAACAATTTTCAAATTAAGAAGCGACCACCATCCGAAATAGCTTACCTGGAATTGATCTATAGAAAGTATCAAGAACATGCTCTGGGTGTTTCCGAAGGTATGCGGCTTGCCCAATATAAGCCAATGATACCGATGGGGATAAAACAAAGCTGAAGCTAAGCTGAAACATAACACAAAGTGATCGCTGTTATAATATGACAATCTTGAAGTTGTAACCATTACTTTCACCAATTAGTTACTAATTTACTATAACCGCCCATGATGTAAATTAATGAAACCTTGATTTGACTTTTGTTGGAGATAACTCAAATATCACTAACTACCGCATCTTTTGATTCTATCCATATAGGTTATTAGTCTAAATCTTATATAACTAGGACCCTTAGCTATATAAGCCAACCCCTGGCCTGTACTTGTAATTTTTTAAGCATCATAGTGAATTGTTTCATGTGGTTTTTTTCCACAAGGGTTTTTTCAACTTCCTTTATATCCATTTATGATATCAGTCGCAGAGAATATGTACATACCTGAACAGACCTTATATTGAAATGGCCTAGATCAGCAAACATAGCTTCTGTGCCTGTTTCATGCCAAATATACTTTGAATCGAGTGTTTGTTGCCTAATAGAGAATCCATTTTGTGATGTGCTTTTATTCATTGAAAAATGTAAAATTACCTGTAAAGCATAAGAGGATGCCTCCAAGGGATACCCATGCATCCTTTCCATTTCTTTTGAAGTAATCCACTATGTATTTTGGATAGAATGCTTTCAGAACACCCACATCATATTTGATTAAGTTGTAAAACCCAATACCACCGATGAACAGGAACCACAGCAGAATAATGGGTGCAAAGGAGTAGCCAACTTTGTCAGTGCCAAAACGCTGAACTGAGAACAGCACGACTAGAATAGCGACAGAGATCCATACTATTTGGCCTGCAAGAAGATCAATAAAATTGTGAACTCGACGATAGGAAATTATTGTTTTTACTGACCATGTAATGATTCCTTGAAAATAAAGGTTGCATACATAATGTCAAATGTAATGATTTCTTGTTGTATGTTTTTATTCTTGTCTTTATAACTATTGTCAAATAGCTGCTTTTTCCACATACCCTGTTTCAGTTGAGGTGCTTTCTCTTGGAGACCACTCACTGCAGAGAGCACTGAAACAAATCCACAAAAGCACAAACCATAGATTATCATGTCATCAACTCATTGTTCAAGTTTTATTTGGTAAGAAAATCTCACTAATATCCATGAACCATAGGTTGCCATGTCATTGTGCAAGTCTTTTTTGATGAGGAGAATCTCACCAGTATCCACAAACCATAGGCTATCTTGTCATTGTGCAAGTATTATTTGATAAGAAAAACCTCACTACTATGAAAGAGTTGACACTGACATTAGGATGAAAATGCTCTCACTATCAAGCATGATTTTTATGAAAATTTATAGCTGCTTATTTCAAATGAGATGCATATTTCCGCTATTACTTGGATGCACTGATAGATAATATGGAAAGAGAAAATATGAAAAACTATGTGAATAGCTAGTAGAAATAACACTGGAATTTCCTCTTGTAGTTACCAGATATTGCTGGAGTTAAAACACCATCACTGATGACCATTGAGGTGCCTAGGATGGTAAGGAGGAAAATTGCAACCTTAGCCACAGTACTACTTTCCAGCCTTTTTTTGACCCACTGAGCTCTCCTCATAGGGGCTGATACTGTATCCAGACTATAGCTTGAGACCATTCCATCTTCGGCTTGCTGATTTGGAATCAAGCTCACTTTTGCATAGCGCGATATCAATGAATAAAGTGCAAAGGTGCCACCTGCAAGATTATTTTCTTGTTAAAAGCGACTCTAGAAATAAATGTAAGCAATATATAAACTGGTGCCATTTTTTTAAGGGTAAAAGCTGGCATCCATTTTACAAGTTGCTAGTGTATTTTTTTCCTATTAAGACGCAGATTTTATTGTCTATCTATCATATATTGGAAAACAGAACATAAGAGAGAGGTGGAGGTCGTCCATCTGACGAGTCGAAACCCGCGAGAGTAATGGAGACATAGTCATTTATACAGGTTCGGCGCAGATAAAGGCACCCTACTCATGTCGATCGGTGTGCCCTCATGCTCAGGGTAGAGTGGTTGCCTTCTTGGCCGGGAGTGACCCTGTGGGCATACCAATTTATGTATGTTTTGTATTCCACTAGTGTTCTCGTTATAAGTGAGTTTTACAATAAGCTTTTATAGGTACTTAGTCTGGTACGCAAATACAATCCTACTACTAGTAGGGTGACAAGCGTAGGCATCTTTGTCATTCCCAGGAAGTGGTAGTGGATCTCACGTCATCGCTCCCTAGGGGTAGGCCTCTGACCCCGGGTCCCATAGCGGTCCTAAGGCTTTGGCCCTACTTCAGGGGCCAACCTCACAGGGACCACGAGACTTGGCAGCCCCACTTGCCAGTCGATCAAGTGAGATGATGGTGCCCATCCATCTCCATGGGCATCTAGGGAGATGCCCTAATGGACTAAGCGTTAAGCCATATACCTCATAGACAGGAACGATGCAAAGCACCCTAGAGAGAATGGCACTTCACCAAGCTCCCGATAGATTAGGGCACTCCGCCATGTGCCTTTCTTTGGGTAGGAGATGAAGTGCCCTAAGGGGCCACAGGACTTAGCAACCCCACTCATCAATCGATACCTAGTGGGATGGGGTGCTTCTCTATCTTAATGGGTGCTTACAGGTTGCTCTCACAGACCGGGAGTTGAGCCTCACGCCTTATGGACAGGAACGAGGCAAGGTACCCTAAAGGTCTGCACACCGCACCACATACCCTCTTTAGAGGGCCAATGGAGTATGATGGTATCTCTCCCAACACCCTGCACCACGTACCGTCTTTAATGGGCCGACAGAGTATGATGGGATTTCCTCCAACAATATCAGAAAAATGCTTAGATCAAATGGTGCTTCTACCATTTTAGACACAATTATCACTTCTAGTAGAACAACACAATCTTTTTTTGTCTTCAAATAAATTTTGCCCTGAACTGTAATTCTTCTTGTCATATAGTCACTTTTCCATCCCGTCATATTATAAAAGCAAGGAAAAAGGTTGAAGGTAATTGCGAACGCCAGTTGTTTAGTGATATACTTCGGTCATCTTCAGAAGGAAAACCTACCATCCCCGTTGTCATTTGCATACAGCACAATGAAGACATACTTTATCATGGGTAGAAGAATAATGCTGTAAAGAATAAGTGACAAGACTCCGTAGAGATCATCGACATTGCTGATGCCACTTGTGAAGGTGCTTGCATACACATAGAGTGGTGACGTGCCGATGTCACCATATATCACTCCAATGCATTGGAATGCTAAACGCAGTGTCCGAATCCAATTATCCTGTTTCATGCGGTGAATACATAGTAAGTATAAGCATCTAGTCAACTTTATAGTTCAAATTGTACACAGTAACCCCGTGTTTTCATCAATCGTGCAAAATAGTACATAGCGATACTTGAGAAATGCCTGTTTGAATTTTATTTGTAATTTCCTTGCTGACTTGAATACCAGAGTTACGTAGCTGCCAATAATTTTGTGTATTCTCAATGATCATCATTTCAGCATAAAAAGCTGATAGTTTGTCAGTAACAATGAAAACTTTGGGACAACATAGAACTATTATCATAGCTTCTCTTAATCTTCTCATATTTGGGAACAGTTAAAACTATTAGCTTAGCTGCTTCTCTTAATCTTTTGAGTTAAGCAAATGAGAAATTCATGCTCCTACTGGTTAAAGATAAGAAACATAGGAAACCAAAATATGGTGGGGAGAAGCTGACCTCAGAGCCATGGTATCCTGCGCCTGATACTTTTTCTGCATCCCCATATAGCGAGTCATGACGCTGGAGTTTTCCAGCAACCTTTTTTTGTTCTCTAGGTTCCTGTTTATCAGTTTCAAGAGCCATCTGAGAAACTCAAAACTGCTGCTTGGGTTTCCAGGAAACGTTTAGCCTGTGCTGCTTATATAGACTTGGAAGGGGAGCCCTTAGATATGTAGGTTTATGCAGTGCAGGTTCAAACACATTTCTTTTACATGTATCGAGAGTGGCTTCTGTACACCTCGGAGTATGTAATCTCCCTACTACAGACGTTTTGATTACATTTGAAGCAACATGCATCAAATTGAGTGGTCATTAGTTTTGATAACAAGGAGTGCCTTTGTAAATATCTGATAAACAGACTCAATGGGTGCTTCTATGCATCTCTTTTTTAAAAGTTGCACAAATATTAAAGCATAAATGAAGGGTAGATAGCGATTACTTACCCATTCGCTTGCTACAAGATTTGTGCAACTTGTATTGAGGGATGTGATTGTTTTTCTTCAGCATATGCTGATTATAGTACCGTTCCCTTTGTTATTTCTAGTATATCAATTCCAAATGATGTGCATCCGCATCTTTTTTTGTCAATTTCGTCGTATTCTTCATCAGACAAGAAACACAGAGGAATTTCTTGCCTTCACATTTCACTGTCATTTCTTGTTTATTCCTTTCAGCTTTTCTTGGAGTATACATGATCTCTAATTTGTTTCTTTTTTTGGTACCTAAGATATGAATATCGCACACTAATAAAGTAATAAACTCTCATCAGTAATCAATTTACCAATTTTGCTATTCTGGGCTTTCTTAACATATCATGAATTACTTCCTTTGAGAAAGTGTCGTTAATTACTCTGTGTCAGCTGAAAAATATAGCAGTGAAATCTCGGCAATAACCACATTGAAAATGGAAAATGAATAGCCTTTTCCACGAGCTAATAATAATATTGAATTAAAAATGTCAACTTTGTAAGCATTGTAGAAGTTCAACGAAATCATTGATCTTTTTATATAGTAATCATAGAGATTGGCATGGTAACCCTACAATTAAATGCTTCTTACCTCTAGTGTGCACTGTACTGAATGATTTGCTGTTATTATTTGTCTATGGCATCCATCAATCAAAGGCCACTGGATCTTGGCAAGTTGACAGAACACATATTTCTAAACAGACCTCAGCAAATCAGAATAGTTTCGTAGTTTTGACAAGAGAAACTTTGTACGGCAGCTAATTATTTTAGCACCAATTATTGCTTCATTACCCTACAAACAATCCATTAAAAAAGTCAGCACAAAGAGTTGCTACTGCTTAACCTTGGAAGATCCTGGCCGGCTCCGATGACTAGGAACAATGGGATGAATAAACAAATGAGTTCACTTCCATTCATTGCGCAACCTCTGCAAACAGTTGCTGTCAAAAGAAGTAGCGTTAAGCCAGCAACCTTTAGATTCCTTCAACGGCCACAAAATATTAATTTTGGTGCACTCATTGCTGTTATGTTAGTGAAAGCATTGCAGCAGATCTGATCTTATTTGTTAGTTAAGATGAAATTATTTATTTTATCTGATGTAGTGGTGATATACTTACTACGCGATCAACTATTTTCTTTTCTTTTGCTCATGCAAATACGGATATTAGCTCCAAATAGTGATTCTCAGTGTCTCCTAAGCAACCAAAGGGGCACATGACCTTTTTTAGGATTTCACTGGACACGTTTTCACCTGGAATAACACATTCCACATCTTAGGACAAAAATATAGCATGAATAATGAAAGGTGGTGTATAGAAAGAAAGAGATATATGAATGGAGCTAGTGCAATATAATGTAATGACAAGCAGTGGCGGACTCAGGAAGAAATTATAGGTGGGGCAAATTTGAAGCATACACACACCTGAGTATAAATTTGTTGGGCTATGCCTTGCCTATAGACTAAATTTGTTGGGATATGCAGTATATGCACACTTGGGTATAAGAAGCCTTGTAAATTGTAGGTGGGGCAGCAGCCCAACCTGCCATACTGTTGGGTCCGCCTCTGATGACAAGATAACCAGTAATTGTCAGAAATCGATATGTTCTGCTTTTTTTTATATATATTTAGGAGTATTTCTTACAGAGTACCATGTAGAATGCATCCGTACCAACGCTCGATGGGGACTACTCTTCTCTTTCTGCATGTCAGTGGTTTTGAGATACCTCTTGTTATATTATGTACCTGTCATTAATGGCTAATCTTTTACGTACCTGCAGAGGCTTCAGTGATGGCATTCATTAGTAGTATACCTTGAGGCTACATCTATCTAGGATACAAGACATAAGAAATTGCTAGACCTCCAACTGAACGTCACATTCACCAAGCGTGGGTTTCTTTCACTAATTTGGTTCTGTCGTTGCGAACCGCTCCTCTTTTTCGTAAGACTGAGGTGTATGGCTAAAAAAAAAAACAAGAAAAAAACAGTCACATGGCACCATCTCTAAATGCTCTGCTTTCTCTTGATTGAATTATTCGAAAAAACTATTGACTTACAATTGAAGAGTGCACACAATCCTGCAGCACATGTGACGTACTATGCAGCAATCTTTATGGCTTTGTGGCTTCCATGGTTCTATCTACTTAGAGGTAATTTAGATAAATGAATAGTAGTATGTTAACACTACTTGAAGCAACTGCTGCTAACCTTGTCCTTGTGTTCACTCGGAAAGAACGAACATAAAAGGTAGGCAGGGGCAGAGGCAAGGCACTAGCATGCAGATCAATCTGTTCACTGTTCATACCTCATATGTTAATTCTATTTATGAAATATATGTGATGATTAATTTGGCAACAATATTTGTAAGTGTGTGATGATTAATTGCCAACAATATTTGTGACAGATTACAATATTTATTTGTGGAAGATCAAGGTATTATGTGAGTTTGTTTTTACGTGTAATAGGGATGTGAGATGGACCTACACTACAGGTCGGGAAGAATCCGTACAGGTGGCGCGTAGCCTAAGGAGTAGCATGCAAGGGTCGTAGGTACAGACACAGCACACGAGGTCACAGAGGTGCAAGTGGGACGCGAAGTCGCAGGTGCAGGAGGGGGGTTTATCTATTCTACAATATGCAGATGATACAATATTATTTATGGAACATGACCTGGATAAGGCTTGTAATATGAAGTTATTGCTTTGTGCGTTCGAGCAAATATCGGGTCTCAAAATAAACTTCCATAAGAGCGAGTTATTCTGTTTGGGTGATGCTCAAGATTCGTTAGATCTGTATTTGGGTTTGTTTGGCTGCAAGCAAGGGGAGTTTCCTATGCAGTATTTAGGCATTCCTATTCATTATAAAACATTGCGAAATTTAGATTGGAAAAGAGTAGAAGAGCGATTTGAAAAGAAACTCAGTAGTTGGAAGGGAAAACATCTTTCAGTAGGGGGCCGTTTAACACTTCTCAATTCAGTGCTCAGTAGTCTTCCAATATATATGATGTCATTCTTTCAGATCCCTTCAGGCGTTCTAAATAAATTGGACTATTTTCGATCTCGTTTCTTTTGGCAAGGAGATGCAGTAAACGAAAATATCGCCTTGCTAAATGGAATGTTCTATGTCAACCTAAAGATCAAGGGGACTTGGGATCTCGGATTTAAAAGCGAAGAACATTGCGCTTTTGAGTAAGTGGTTATTCAAGTTTTTAACAACAGACGGCACTTGGCAACAGTTACTTAGAAATAAGTACCTTTTGTCTAAATCTTTGGTCCAAGTAGAGTGGAAACCAGGAGATTCGCATTTTTGGTCCAATTTGATAAAGGTAAAACGAGACTTTCTTCGTTTTGGTTCTTTTAAAATCAATAATGGATCACAGGTGAGGTTCTGGGAGGATTCATGGATTGGAAATAGGCCTTTAAAGGATCAGTATCCTAGCTTATATAGTGTCACAAGGAAAAAGCATATATCTATTGCTGAAGTTTTTATTTCTCATCATCCTAATATTTCGTGGAGACGGTCACTGATTGGGCCCAAGTTGGTGGCGTGGAATGATTTGCTTTCACGTATCGCTAACGTACACCTTACGCAGGAGGATGATGAATTCCGTTGGCACTTTTGTCAATCTGGGCAATTTTCGGTGCAGTCTCATTACTTGGCTTTGATTAAATGTGATGTTCCGAATTTAAATAAGCGTTTATGGAAGTTAAGAGCCCCCCTAAAAATCAAGGTGTTTATGTGGTATCTTAGACGTGGAGTTATTCTGACTAAGGATAATCTGGCCAAACGTAATTGGCAGGGCAGTAAAACATGTTGCTTTTGTCACGAAACGGAGACAATTAGGCATTTGTTTTTTACATGTCGTTTGGCGCGGATGGTCTGGGGTGTTTTGTACCTGGCTTATGGTGTTGCTCCACCTTTTAGTGTTTCTAATATGTTTGGAGGTTGGCTATGTTGTTTTGAGAAGGGTATTAAAAATATTGTGTTACTAGGGGCCGCAATAATTTGTTGGTCTATTTGGTTACACAGGAATGATGTTATTTTTCGAAAGAAATCAAATTCTTTTCCTTTGCAGGTTATTTATGCTACTTCCCATTGGCTTCGGTCTTGGGCTGTCTTTGTACACCGGATATGCGGGGTATTATGGTGGATGTTTCTCGCCGATTGGTTCAGGTGGCTAAGGATTTCTTTTCCCAGGCGCATGGGTGGCGATCTAGTCTTCGTATTGATAGTCACTAGTGTGTGTGTGTTTATGGTTTTTTGGGCTGTGTGCTTCTAGTTAAGTAGAGGCCGGAAGTGGTCTCAAGGACTTGTATCTTCTCGATGTAATGTTCTTGAGATTAATAAAAGCTTTCTTTATCTAAAAAAATATATATTTTTAATCTCGATCAAATTTGGAATTGAAAACGTCATGCCACATCAATCAAACGAAACCACATTAGGTACTGTATTGGGTAGTGTTAGGAAACAAAAAATAAGAAAAGTATATTTTTTGCAAATAAAAAAAGTATACTTAATTAATTAGCTATGTGGGGTGCCGATAGGAGAAAAGCATAAAGCAATATACGTCATTACCTGGCTTTGCCCTTTGGGCATTCATGCGCAATTGCATTACGGACATTACACTCTCTTACTGTAACAAGTGGTAGCATAATGTTCTTTTCCTCACTTTCCTTCCTCTATAAATGCTCTCTCATCATGTCACTTGGTACTATCCACTACTACAGAATAGGTCATCACTGCCGGTTCGTCCACGCCATTACTGCCGGTTATGGGCGCCGGCAGTGATTGGTCGGCAGTGATACTCGGGGTTATCACTGCCGGCATAGGAACCGGCAGTGATAATAGATATCACTGCCGGTTCATTATACAACCGGCAGTGATATTCGACTATCTCTGCCGGTTTACACTAGAATCCGCAAGGATACTCGACTATCTCTGCCGGTTCAAAATAGAATCGGCGATGATATATGTATATCTCTGCCGGCTTATACGAAGAACCGACAAGTGATTCGTGTATATCCACGCCGGTTCTGGATGAACCGGCGGTGACAGGATGAAAAAATTTGTAGATGTACTTCATAGATTACTCTACCTATGTATAAAATTGAGTTCAAATTCAATACATATGAGGACTTACAAAAACTTACAAAAAGAGTTTTTGTAAGTCCTCATATGTATTGAATTTGAACTCGCAATTTTATACATAGGTAGAGTAATCTATGAAGTACATCTACAAATTTTTTCGTAGTTTTCGTGACTTTTATTAGTTGGTGTGCACGATGTGTACACAGAAGGCTGTCTTGCACATGATATGTTGCCTTCAAATATATAGTATATGAAGCGTCGTTAGATCATAATTAAAATATATTAAAGCATCACAATATTTAGTTTTTACAATTAATAGTCTGTTCACAAATGTAGTGTGAGTACATCTCGCTCACTTTAGATCGAAGCTTTGTCGTGGAACTCGCCCTTTGGATCGATGACATGTTCACAATGAATCCAGCGATATGCTCTTGAATTGCTAAAATTTCTTTCGACAGTAACTGATTGGTTCTCAGCTTGGAGCGCTGTTATTGAAGAAAAGAGAAATTTAATTAATGATGATAGATGTTAAATGAAAGAAAAGTAGGCATGAATGTGTAATTATATACCATGTCTTCGTTATAGCCGACACTCTTCGTGACAATTGCATGTAAATTTGTACATACGTAGTATGCGCATAAACTATTTCCCTGGTCCTGTCTCATGCATGGAAAGTCTGTTATTACATTGAAAGTTGTCCTGTAGGGAAGATGCGGACCACCTTTCTTGCAATACCGTGTGAATGCGCTGTGAATGATTTTAAATAGTAATTAACCTTAAATACAATAGAATAAAATATTACTAGAGCAATAACGCAACGATCGAGTTTACCTGTTCATCATCTTCCAAAAATTATGTTCATACTCACGAAGATCTTTTCTCAACGAGTCCAAGACATAAACCCTGCTAGCTTCTAACTCGATGACGAGGAGGACCCAGTGATAACTAGACATATATGTTCACACAGCCTATTAGTCCCACACCGTGTCACGCAAAAATAGTAAAACAATATTAGAAGTAAGGTAATACGTACTGAAAGTTATAGGGTACAAGTACGGAGGTTTTCTTTCTCAGCTTGAAGAAAGTCTTAAATAAATACTCTTCAACAAACTTTGGGTTATCACGGACGAGTGTCTCGTTGACAAGCCCCGGATTGAGAAATCCTAAATCTTCATTCTTTTTTTTTGCACATAATTGTATCTCCATTCTACATATGTAAAAAAGAAGTTAGACATACAGTTGAACGGTAGAAGAATATACAATAATATAAATAGAGACTTACAAAGTCCAAAGTCGACCGATGGACGCCCCGAGCATCCGCCCAGACAACATATACAATTCGCAGAACTCTAACGAACATGCCATCCCCATTGTGAAAATCCGAATCTTTGTATTTCATCGATCGCCCACATACCCTCTTGGCACTGCTGCATGTAATACTGATGGACGCGCCGCAATTTTGTTGTTAGGTTCTCTAAATCTTTTGGGGGAGCCATCGGTTGCCCCTTAATGTACTTCCAGCTTAGACCTAGGTCGTAATTACGACGTTGTTCAGCAGCATCTTTTTGAGCTTGCGACATCGACGCCTCAGCACTAGCCATCTTCAAGTTTTGCTTTCTGGAGATGCGCTCGTAGTCCGACATTTTCGAAGGTTCAGAAGCCCGCCCTGTCTCTTTGGCTTTTGCCATACTCAAGAAAAACTCCTGCGCATTAGCATCGACTTTAGTCTTCTCGGGTGATGGCACCTTTTGGAAGTGAGATGTTACCTCGGCCTTCGTTTGCTCTTTGCGTTCTTCTTCAGTCATATCGGCCGGTAATTTCTTCTGAGGCTGTGTTGCCTTCACAGATGACCGAGATTTGGTACAAGACGATGCGGACTTCCGAGATGGTGCTGATGTTCGACTCTTCTTATGTGCCTACCGAGAATTGGACTTTTCTGGTGGTGCCGAGGAGGAGTTGGACTTTTTCTCGATGGTGCCGGCGGAGGACTTGGACTTTTCTGGTGGTGCCGCGGAGGAGTTGGTCCTTTGTGGATGGTGCCGCGGAGGAGTTGGACTTGTCCTAACGGTGCCGCATGAGGAGTTGCACTTTTCGTGGCGCATGTGTCTGCGTGTGGAGAGTGCGGCTCATCATCATCGTCGTCGTTGTCGGCCTCATCGTCCGAGCCGAACATAATCAAGCTCTTGCGCCACGCGAGGAAGCCATGCGCGTTTTCTCCAAGTTTGTTTTTTCCGTCCTCGCCAGGAATCTCTACCTCCATTTTGCGATATTGTCGGACTACACTGTCTACTTCGACCCTGGAGAATCCCAGCGGTATTGGGCGGCAGTGCAGAACCTGCGAGGAGGCACATGGCCAAGCCCTACCATCAGCCACCTTGATGGTAATGCCATGTGCGGACAAATGCAGCTTGCACGGTGTCGGTTACGTGATGTCATCCATCGAAAATGGAGTCGATGCTCTCCGGAATCGTTATGACCTTGCAATGCTCTTAAGAACACCGTGACTGAGGTTCGGAGGGCTGTCATCGAGTGGCGGTCGTGAGCTGAGAGCTTTCTTTACTGCTTGCTCCACAACTTGATCCAGCTTCGCTCTCTCTTCCTCTAACGCTCTTGACACAGCATCTTGTATTTGACTTTGCAGTTCATATTCTCCTATTCTTTTCGGCCGCTTGTACATAAGTACGTCATCTGGGAAGCCTTCTTTCCACGGCACCAAACCAACTCCATGCTTCTTGAACTTGCAGGGGCTTATTTTTTTTAAACACATACATTTTTGGTCAACAAAATATACATACACATAAAATTGTAGAATCAAATTCATTATATATCGAGAGTTACAAACAAGAGAAAATTCTAGCAAGTTTAAACTCTATAAACTTGTCAGACTTTTCTCTTTTTTGTAACTATCGGTATATAATGAATCTTGAAATTTCATACAACTGCTTACTATTACAATTAGTGGCACAACTATTAACTAAATGAACTACAACTACTTACTATTACAATTAGTGGCACAAAACAAATATTTACAACACATGTATACATCTTTCTTAAACAAATATTTACAACACATGTATACATCTTACAAGAAGTTATACAAAGCACCAAATTGAAGTTTACTTTTGGTGCAATATAAATAACCACAGAGAAAATGATCAAAACAAGACATGTGCGAGATGTGAATTCACAAGGCAACTAGCATAAAGCTCAACTTGTTTAATTTGAGTGTTCTCGGATGTCGGGTTGCCCAAAGGCCCTCCTCGCCACAAGGGACGAGTAATAGACTAATTTGTGACAACCTTACCTTAGTTATTGATTAATTCCCAGCGAAGTAAATTAATTCAGGATTAATATATCAAGAGAGTTAACCAAAAGATCAAACACAAATGCCCAAAAACTAAATGATTAACAAACCACAAACAATATTTAAACAAATGTGGTGGGTATACACAACAATGGAAGTATATGCTTCTATCAAGCCATTTACTCCTATAAGTTTAAAAGATTATATGATCCTGTTGAAACATCACATTAACATAAGTAGTAGCTACAAGTATAGAGGCTACATGCAACTAAAATGATATTATGCAATCTATCATAGTTGACTAAAATGAACCAAGTGAAGTTTGCACATCATGATATTATGCAATCTATCATAGTTGACCACGTTATTTCCTACTCTTATCATATAAGAATGAAACCATATTGCACAAAGGTGTTCTCGTGCCTCCTTTATTTCAATGAATTTGCTCAATACACAAAGACAAGTATGGTAAATCAACACAAATTACTGGTGTAAGTGTTGTGTTATGCGTAAACAGTCATAATGAGCCACGTTTTTCTTGTGAAGCATTAACATATTAATGGAAGCACAATGAAGAAAGCCATATATCAATAAGCAAGAATAACTACCTTTTTACGGTGAAGCATTAACATTGCCAATCAAGCATGCAGTTTTTGAATACCAAAGATGTAGATTGCCCATGTAAAAAATAACAAGCAGTGTCACAAATTGTCTATTTCAGTCCCAAATCCTCACCAACACTATCCTCCACATGTTAGGTCCCCAAGCCAAACGAATTGGTGGCCCTTAGCATTCATCTCGCACATTCACATCTGCACATGCACATCTCGCACATTCACAATCACATTCACATTCACATCTCGCACATTCACATCCGCACATGCACATTCACACATCGCAAGAGCGAGACGAGGCGACGGCGGGACATCAAGCAACATTGAACATTCGGCCTCTGTCATAATTTCGCAAGAGGTGTACCACGGCGGGGAGACGCGGGGAGGTCGACACGACGGCGGGGAGACGGTGGGGAGGTCGAGGCGACGGTGGGGAGACGGCGTGGAGGTGAAGGCGACGGTGGGGAGGCGGCGGCGTGCTCGGCGAGAGCGACCCGAGTCGAGGCGACGGCGGGAGTACCGAGGCGACGGCGGCGAGTCGAGGCGGCGGGGAGCTCGACGCGAACCGACGGCGGTGGTCCGCATGCTATGGGGCGGCGTGGAGCTCAGAGGCGGCATTGTAAAAAGTGAGAGGAGGGCGCGGGCTAGGGCTAAGCTAAATGAGAGGAAGGCGCGGCGTTTCTATTTATAGCGGAGGAATATCACTGCCGGTTGGTCATACCAACCGGCAGTGATAGTATATCACTGCCGGGCCATTGTACAACCGGCAGTGATAGTGGAATATTACTGCCGGGCCATTGTACAACCGGCAGTGATAGTGGAATACTACTGCCGGTCCATTGTACAACCGGCAGTGATAGTGGAATATTACTGCCGGTCCGTTGTACAACCGGCAGTGATAGTGGAATATTACTGCCGGTCCGTTGTACAACCGGCAGTGATAGTGGAATATTACTGCCGGTCCGTTGTACAACCGGCAGTGATAAGCTCTTTGCCCATGTTCTGTTAAAATTTGTCTTTTTTATTACTCTTAATATAGGACGAATTTGATCATGAAATTTTATATGTACATGGGGTAAGATGAGATGTACATCCATGATTTTTTTTCAGAATTTTTGGAAACTTTTCTTAGTTGGATTGCAGCAGTAGCATGATCTACTAGCACAGAAAGGAAGTGAACATCATTGCCATTTTCCTAGTTACTTATGAAAGTTTCAGTTTAAATCTAGTTACCCGCTCATATGAAAATCAGATTGCTAACTTTTTAATTGTTTTAATATTTCTAAAATCAAATAATCTTTGTCAAATTGAACAACAAATTTGTCAAATTCGAACAAATTCAAGTGCATTCAAAATCACAAAAATCCAAATGCAATAAAACTTTCAATTTGATAAAAGAAAGCATAACCTCAATTTCCATTATTGCATATATTACATTAATTGTTACATATGAGAAAATAAACATGTCGCTCATACAAAAGAAAGCATACATTTCATTACTACAACTAAGCTACGACTCGACCTTCGTTATGATCGCGGCGTATGTATGTAGCTTCACTTCGTCTTCCATGGTACTTAGGTCAACGCCCTTCCAAAGGGGGAAGCTCATCGAATTGGTTGTACTCTTCCTCGTCGACAACATTCTCAACTCCGACAATCCTTCTTTTTCCTTGAATAACCACGTGGCGCTCCTTGTTAGAATTGAGTTATAAAGAAGATTTGTGTAATGTAATTAGCAAGTACGAATGGTTCTTCTCTCAGATCCGACGAGTTTGAGGTCCACGGTAGTGATGCCGTACTTGTCGATATTCACGCCAGGGAAGTCGACCCATTGGCACCGAAAGAGAGGGACCTTCAAAGGACCATAGTCAAGCTCCCAAATCTCTTCTATGAATCGTAGTAGGTTTGCCTATTTCCATTGTTGTCATAGACATCTATACGGATACCGCTATTTTGATTGGTGCTCTTTTATCTTACGCTCTTGTATAAAATGTAAAACCATTTATGTCGATCCTTGAATGTCCGAATTGTAGTTGACGGTCCTCGAGCCAACAATTTCAAGCGAGTGATCTGTCTCCGACGCATCATGTGTCTACACAACCAATCGCCGAAATTATCTCTGTGTTTCTCGCGAGCCAACCCTCGACCTCCACCGGGTTTGTTTTGATAGCACGTCTTGTGCATGTCGACATATGGGGCCACCACAACCGATTGTCCCAAAAGCTGCGAAATGTGCTTGTGTAAATGCAGCTAGATTGCTAGTACGTCTTGATTTCTCGCCTAGTGTCCTTTTCCTGTAGCCTTCCTCATGCCGAGATCTGAGCACACCAATCGGTTTGAGATCCATATAATCGACGAGAACTCAATGACCTCCTCGGTTCCCCGACCATCGGCAATGCAGACCTTCCGGTCGATTTTGGTTACTGAACATATTTCTTTATAACCCCATGAATCTCTCGAAAGGGTACATCCGATGTAGAAATACGGACCAAGAATTCAGATTCTTTCACAATGTGAACAATGAGATGGACCATAATATCAAAAAAGATGGAGAAACACATCTCAAGCCCGCATGCAGTGTGAACCACGCCTTCTCGCAGCTTGTCTAGTATTAATGGATCGATGGCCTTCGTGAAATCGCGTTGAAGAATGAACACAACTTGATAATTGGGTCTCGGACTTTCTCCGCGTAACCCCTAATTGCAATTGGAAGCATCTGTGTCATCATCACGTGGCAATCGTGAGACTTCATACCAATTAACTTTAAGTCTTTCATTGAGACTAGTCTCTTTATGTTAGCAGAGTAACCAGACGGAACTTTGATTCCGTGCAAGCATTCGCAAACGCTAATTTTCTCTTTCTTGCTCAAAGTGTAGCAGGCTGTGGGAAGGTACTTTTTGCCTGTATCCATTTCTTCATGATGCAGCTCCTTCCTCAGTTTCATATCTTCGAGGTCCATCCTTGCTTGAAGTGTATCTTTCGTTTTGCCAGGTATGTCCAGTAAGATACCAAGCAAGCTATCACACACGTTCTTCTCTATGTGCATGACGTCGATTGCGTGTCGAACTTCCAGGTGCTGCCAATAAGGTAGGATCCAAAATATTGATTTTTTTTCCACAAAGGAGCCTTATCCCGGAAGTCGGAATAGATGTACTTCTTGGCTCCCTTTCCGTGAATAATTGTAAGGTCATTTACGGCGCAAATATCTGCTTTCCCTACCGATTCTTCTGAGCTAATGCGGTCTCCTTTGTGCCGTCAAAAGCTCTCTTATTATTGCGGTATGGGTGATCCTTACGGAGGAACCTACGATGCCGCATGTAAGCCATTTTTAATTGTTCTTCACCACCGGCTAGTCAGATCATCCGAGTAATCGGACGATCCGTTGAAGCCTTTTGTCGTCTCGCCCGACAGTTGCCAAGAGCAGATAATCATTAATGGTTACAAACAATAATGCCCGTAGGATAAAGTTTTTCTTTTATACTCATCCCATACATACACCATCGGTCCACAATATTAGAAGATCTTCAACCAATGGTTTGAGGTACACATCGATATCATTGCCAAAGTTGTTCGGCCCTTGGATCAATAGTGGCATCATAATGTACTTTCGCTTCATGCAAAGCCAAGGAGGAAGGTTGTAGATGCATAAAGTCACCGCCAAGTCTTCGTGACGACTACTCATGTTGCCAAAAGGATTCATCCCATCCGTACTCAACCCGAACCTTATATTCCTCACATCATATGCAAAGCGCTTATATTTTTCGTCAATGTTCCTCCATTGCACGTAATCGCAGGTGTCCGAGCATTCCATCCTTCTTACGCTCTTGGCGTGCCATCGTAGCAATTGGGCATGCCTTTTGTTCGCAAACAATCGCCAGACGGGATTATAGGAAATACCACACCACCTTACGGGACACCTCTTCTTCTTACGCCTCACCCGACATCTTCGTTCTCGATATCGCTGCCGCGTTCTTATACCGCTTTTGCTTTGCAAACAACACAGCATCCATGTCCGCAAACTCATTGCGATACAATATGCAATCGCTTGGACATGCGTGTATTCTTTGTACTTCCGGTCCCAACAGGCGGATAACCCGCTTGGCTCGGCACGTAGTTGAAGGCAACACGTTACCCTCTCGAAGTAAGTCCCCAAGAGACATAACACCAAGAAACTCTTATCGGACCAACCATTGCTTGCCTTCAATCGCAGAGGAAAGCACGGTATGCGCTTTCTGTGCTCCTCCTTGCAGCCCGTACAATGGCGTTGTAGAGTCTTCTACCATACGTTGGAACTTTTGAAACTCCCTTTCACTCGTGAAGTCCCCTCCCCATCACGCAAAGATTTGATCTAGATCATCTTCGTGGGTATCAACGAACGATCTTCCACCGCCATATCGTTGTCTCCGCCATCTCCATCAATGTGTTGCCCTTCATGAACAATATCATCTTCATCAATGTTTTGCCCTTCATGTATAATATCATCTTCACCGTGCTCACCCAACGGTATAGCCACCTTGAAACCCCTTCAAGCAAGTGTGCACGATCGACTCTATGTTACAAAACATCTTCTCATTTTTGCAATCAACGATGGACAACACATATAGTCCGCCTGAGTTTCTTGACTTGTGTGCCGCACCGCATTTAGAAAACAAGTCACACCATTAAAGAACTCGCACCACGACGGTCCGTGTCATACATCCACCTTCGGTCCATCTACGATTAATTATATCAAACTACATTACTTAAACATCCACTACATCACTAAAATGGATATAACAAATTTTCATTAATTAAATTAATTACAATTATGCATAATTGTCCATCTAGCAATTTTATTACTTAAACATCCACTACATCACTAAAATGGATATGAATTTATGCAAATAACAATATATAATTGTAAATGATTAGTTTTACAAATACATCTAGCAATTTTGCCTATATAATACATCAAACCTTTTTCACTATTTAAATATCCATCTAGCATTTTTTACTTATTTAGAAGATTTCTTCATTTCATTTTGTTATGTAGCGCTAGCTATTAAATTAAATTAATCTACAACAAATTAACAAGCATATAATTGAATATAAGGATATATTTCTAAATAATTATTTATGTTCCAACTTTCATTATTGCAAAATCCATCTACCATTTCCCATTATTTAAATATTCAACTAGCAATTCTCACTATTTATAATTGATCATCTAGCAATCCTTTACTATTAAAAATCGGCAAGTGAATTATAATTTATTCAATAATTTAGCTAGATCTTAATTTGAGCGAGACTGACATAAACTGCTCACACCGCATAATCAGCAATTATCAACATCTATAGCACTCCGTAAAGTAAAATTTTACGACATATATAACATACATCAAGTCAAGAACCTCGAAAAATTTTAATTAATACAATTTTTCAGCAGAAGAACTCCCCAAGATAATACAGACTCCTCTTTGATTTGTTCGTCGGAGAAGATGTCGATTCGATGAAAAATATGAACAAAATATCGACACCAAATTTCGCAAAGACTCTCCGTGAAAAATACACCGAGCAAAGAGCGCCTCTCTTCGCTTTACGGAGAAATGCGTCGGCCGTGAAGATCGCTATATAAATAGCTTATCATCGCCGCTCGCCAACAACCGCAGTGATAAGGTCATATTACGAAAATATTTATCACCGCCGGTCGCGCGTAACCCTAAAGCGATAAGGTCATACTACGCGGGAAAATTGCGCTATGCGGAAAATACATATCACCGCCGCTGAATATATGAACCGGCGGTAAATTTAAATATCACCGCGGCTATAAATTAAACCGCAGTAATATATTAACCGGCGATGATAGTCGATTATCACGCCGTTGGTAATACAAACCGCAATGATACTAACGCCAACTCCCGCCGATACCAACCGTCGCTTGTTCGTTCCTCTGCCGCGCCAATCGTTGCGCTTCACATTCCTCGCCAACTGTTGCCCTTCCCAAGATTGTTGCATCCAATCCACTCTTGTCACAATCCACACAATCCTCTTGTTGCAGCCCCCACACAATCCACTTTTGTTGCAACAATGGCACCCCTAAGAAGCGTGCACGTGTTGGTCGAGCCCCACCGATCCGTCGCTCTGAAGGAGGAGGAGAAGGAGGAGGAGGTGGAGGCGAGGAGGAGGAAGAGGAGGCAAAGGAGGAGGAGGACGACAGCAGCGATGACGCATTTACGGCGGCGGCGGCGAGGAAGCTGCAGCGTTGGGGCAAGACCAACTCCGCCACCGAATCGGATTCGATGAGAAGGAGGACGAGCACCGCCGCACATCAAGCGGCAGCCCGCGACGAGGAGGAGGATGACGACGACGAGCGAGTTTTGGATATAGGGCTTCGCGCCATTAGACTATTATAATTACAACTAAATATGTAATCTTGAACAAAATATGCTTTGTAAATGTTATTTTAATTAATACATATCCCGCAAATTACAAATTTGCTTTCATATGTTCTGTTTTTTAACTAATTATGCTTTCATATGCTGCTTTTTTAACTAATTATGCTTTCATATGTTCTGTATGTAGATAAATTACAATATTTATTATGTTCATGCATCAACTAATATCGGGGAACAAGAATATCTTTATCGGTTCTATAGTAAAACCGTAGTGAAAATGGTCTTATCACCGCCGGTTTTACTATAGAACCGCAATAATAAATCACTACCGGTTCTACATGTAAACCGGCAAGAATATCTTCTTATCACCGCGGTTCTCTATTAAACCGCAATGATATTACCTCCATTGCTGCACGAGAAATTGAAACTAATCTTATCACGCCGATTGAAGTTTGAACGGCGGTGATAATATCACCGCGGCTGAATTTGGAACCGCAAGGATGATATTATCATGCGGCCTTCGGACCTACCCGGCGATGATGGGGGTCGCGATGAGGCATCTGTAGTAGTGATCCTCTTTATCCCCATTTTCTCCTCCATTCCATTCCTTTCCCTTCAAACTCAAAATGGTTTTTATTTTTCAAATTTCCCTTCATTTTTTGAAAATAAGTATTTTTTAGCCACTTTCAAAAGTTTGTGGATTGAATCTTTTTGAACTGAAAGTTTTTGGATTGAAAGTTTTTAAACCGAAATTGTTTTAATTGAAAATATTCGGAGCTGAATCTTTTCAATTTACAATTTTTCGAGTTAAAACTTTCCGAGTTGTAACTTTCTATTTAAATTTTTTCAATTAAAAACTTTCTAGGTTGAAACTTTCCGAATTTAAATTTTTTAAAGTTGAAACTTCTTGATTAAAATTTTCAAAGTTAAATTTTTCTCATTTAATTTTTTTGTGTTAGAGAGGTAGGAAGGGAGACAGGGGAAGCGATCGAGCAGGGGAGAGGGAAGTGGATGGAAAATATGACAAATGGTATCTTAGAAAGATATTTTTTATTTTTTTAGTTTGAGCTAAAAATGGATGAAACTTTGTCACCTATTTTATTCGAGCGAGAAATGTAAGAGCAATTTGGTTATTTGCCACTTCAAATATGTGGCTTCGCAAATTTGCCATTGGACCTACATTTCATTGACTCAGATGGTCCCATATGCCATTGGCTCAAGTGGTGTCATAATCAAAGAGTCAATTTTTGAAGTGGCAAATAACCAATTTTCTCGAAATTACAGGCCACCACTCACACGTGTTCGGTTTCAGAACCAGCAAGCGGGTCGTCGCTAGAATCTGAGAACCCGCCGAGCGTGGAGATGACGAAACTGCTCGAGCGGCAGGACTCGCCCTTCGGCGACTCGGAGAAGGTCTCCAGCGTCAGGTGCCATGGCTCCGAGGTCTGCTTCACGCGCAGCTTGGTTATACATAATGTCGCAACTCGCAACCATGCTCGGCAGCAACGATGAACCTTTCGGGTGTCATCGTGCACAGGGGAGGTGGGCACGGATGCTGCATCTCGCATTCCAGAGATGGCTGGATTCTACGGGGATGTCGGGACGTCGCCGCTCTACGTGTACTCGAGCACCTTCCCTAATAATGGCATTAAGGACAACGACGATCTCCTGGGAGTCCTGTCGCTCACCCTCATCCTCATACCGATGGTCCAGTACGTCTTCAGCTTGCTGTACGCAGACGACAATGGGGATGGTGAGCTGGTGCATCTGAAATTTTCGACGTGTCAACAAGCTGAACAAGTACTCACTGTATGTCTGTCTGATCTTTACTTGGTTTGTACCACTAACAACAGTCTGCTATTGTAGGTGGCACATTTGCACTCTACTCGCTTATATCGCGGTACGCAAAGATCAGGCTGATCCCGAACCAGCAGGTGGAGGATTCGATGGTGTCAAACTACAGCGTAGAAGCGCCGAGCTCGAATCCAGCAAGGCTGCCAAGATTGCCCTCTTCACCGTCTCAATCCTTGCATGGCACATCCATGGTGATGGGTGACGGAACCTTGACGCCGGCGATTTCTGGTAACAGAAACAACACAAGGGAGAGTCGACAGTATGAATATATGGCGGTCAATTTGCAGAATACTGATGCGTTCTTATTCATGGATGTTCTGCATGCAGTGCTCACTGCAGTGAGTGGGATCAAAGAGAAAGTGTCAAGCTTGACTGACAGTACGTGAAACGAGGGCCTGTACATGGATCATTGATTTGCTATCTGTTACCATGTGTTCGTCACAGCATCTAAACTGTCTGTCGTCGTTTTTTGTACAGCACAGGTAGTCTGGATCTCGGTGCCTATTCTGTTCATGCTCTTCTCTGTCCAGCGCTTCGGGACGGACAAGGTCGGCTACTCCTTCGCTCCGATCATCTCGGTGTGGTTCGTCCTTATCGCCGGTATCGGGCTGTACAACCTCGCCGTGTACGAGATCAGCATTCTGAGAGCCTTCAATCCAATGTACATAGTGGGTTACTTCAGAAGGATGGGTGGGCTTCACTGCTGGGTGTTGTACAATGCGATCACGAATACAATCCGTAGCCTGCAATCTGAAAGGCCATTTCAATATCAGAGCCATTCAGGTGACAGTCACATCCATGCTTCTTGCTTCACCATCTTGCTACCCCTCAACTCCCTACGGCTCATTTCAAAGGTCTCAGAGCAGAAATATCTAACAATGGTTTCTGTATTTTTGTCTGCAGATCAGCTTCAACACTGTCTTGTTCCCGTCGGTGGCACTATGCTACATCGAGGCAACATATCCGGTGCAACCCCTCTTCGTGAAACCACCGTGCAACTGAACTAAAAAAAGTTTCAAAAAAATCTGAAAAAAATCATGGATGTACATCTCAACTTACCCCACCTACATATAAAATTTCATAATCAAATTCATCCTATACTAGCAGTTACAAAAAAAACAAACAGCAAAAATGAATAGTGATGAACAGTAAAAAATCACTGTTCATGCTGAATTTGTCTTTTTTGTAACTGCTAGTATAGGATGAATTTGATCATGAAATTTTATATGTAGGTGGGGTAAGTTGAGATGTACATCCATGATTTTTTTTCAGAATTTTTTGAAACTTTTTTAGTTCAGTTGCACGGTGGTTTCACCGAGAGGGGTGATTGCACAGGATATTTTTCCCTACATCGAACAGGCGGCATACCTGAGGAAATTCCTAGAGAACGTTGCAGACACCTTCTATAGATCTATCCCAGGTACAAGCAGATGGAGTGTAGTTTTGCCTCTTGGAAGTGGCTTACATTGTAAACATAGATAGAACGAGTAAGATGGACTCTCTGAACTGCTGCAGCGCCATTGTTCTGGTCAACCTTCGTCATCGCCATTCTTTCGGCTATCATTGCAAGCCAAGCTGTGCTCTCCGGCGCACTCGCCATCCTCTCCGAGGCCCTGTCTTTCGGTTGCTTCCCCTCAATGAAATACGATGTGTACTTCCAGATGGGATGGGACTGCCTAGTATCATGGTCACGATCGCTTTCCGAAACAACCACCGAGATCGGCAACGCTTACGGTAAGCGACTAGCAAGTGATCATGACAATCGTGTTAGTTTGAGGCTTTGAATTGAATCGAACACTGATGATAATTAAGGGCAACTATCTGGTGTGGTTGTGGTGCGATTCGCATGCAGGGATCTGCGTCGTGACCGTGTTCTCGATCACCACCCACCTAATGATCATCGTGATGCTGCTCGTGTGGAAGAAGAACATCGTCTTCATTCTGGTGTTCTACGTCGTGTTAAGTTCATCCAGGGCGGGTACCTGCCCTTCTGCTTCTCGCTGGTGCTGATGGCCCTGATGGTGACGTGGCACTACGTCCACGTCAAGAAGTACTGGTACGAGCTGGACCACATCGTTCCCAGCGACGAGGTGGCGGCGATGCTGGAGAAGCACGACGTGAGGCGGATCCCCGGGGTGGCGGGGTGGGCCTGTTCGTAATTGGATACTCAAAAAGAAGCAAGAAAAAAGAGGAGGTAGCAACACTAGTACAACATGTAGCCTTTGAAGCTTATAGCACTTGTGTTCTATTGATTCATAGATTGTACACGGAGGAATGGACTCAGTATAAGATAGGAAGGTCCAGCCTTATACGTTCTTTGAGCTGGTACATGGGCATAACAATTACACCCAAACACCTTCATATGATCTATTACTGGTTTCTGACCATACCATGCTTTAAATGGTATACGGTTTAGAACTGTCTTTGTCAGACTTCTATTTAGAATATAAACTGTTATGTT
>JAYEVE010000727.1:0-133351 GCA_036346375.1 Guadua angustifolia
CTTCGCGGCCTATTTGATGCGTCAAAAGCACATTTGCATACATCGTTGGTATGTAGCTCCCACGTTTTTGGGCGAATGGCATCGTGGCGCGAAACAGAGCGAACGAGCGAATTGATGAAAAGAAGTTGAGCGTGGTCGAACTTCTTCATCGCTATCTGGTGGTAGCAGTGAGGCATCGAGAAAGGACATACATTAGCACCTATGATGGAGTCAGCGACTTGGTGGAAGTCTTGAGAACGAACGAGCAGTCCTTGGGACATGCCTTATTTAAGCTTGTGTAGTCAACACATTCTCCATTGCCTAGTTTTCTTTTTACAAGTCTGAGGGTTGGCAGCCGCACTAAAAGTGCTTTACACTCTTTATAAACCCTAAGCCAAAAGTTTGGCGATCTCCTCCGTATGATCTGCGCTTCTCCTTGTCGAGCGGCCCCTTGCGTAGGTGCAACCGACCTTGAGCACAGTCGGATGTTCAAGGAGTGCTTTCGGCGACTTCCCTTGGGATGCGGCATGTCGGAGGAGGAGCTTCCGTGCGAAAACGTCTCGGTTAGCTTACGGAGTCGAAGTCGTGGCGCTTTCTATTTGGCGGAGGCGTGGCTCTGACCAGCCTGGTCTTGAGTGGGATCCTCGAAGTCGGCCGCGACCTTCTTTGTGTCCTCGGTGGACATGAAGGAACCTGGCCTCGACTTCTTTGGAGTCGAGGGGCCAGACTCGAAGGATTTCCCTCGGGAGGTTTCGAGCTTCGGCCAGGCGATGACCATGCGGCCTTGACTTCTAGCTTGCTCTTCTCGCAGTTGTAGGCAAGCTAGAAGGATGAGGCCACGGTGATTACTCCCGGCGGACCTAGCATCTTCAGCTAGAGGTAGGTGTAGTTGGGGACCGCCATGAACTTGGCGTAATCTGGCCTCCCAGGTATGGGCGTGGTAGGGGCAGGAAACTCCACGACCTCGAAGGTGAGGTCTCGGTCGGGAAGTTGTTCAAGGCCCGAAGGTGGCCAGGCGTATCGATCTGCCCAAGCGGATAGGCTGTTGGCACAGGACGGCGCAGTGGAAAAGCGCCTTGCTCTGTTCGGAGACTCGGCGAGGACCCCATGGCGTCAGCGTCTCAACATACGAGGATGTTGAGGCCAGTTCTTTGCCAATCCATGAGCACCTTAGTCGAGCGTTTGGCCCCACGATGGGGTCGGACGACCGGCGGATATCTCCTGGTACGTGGAATGTGGTCGGGGTGGTCGGTCCGTCGAAAGTGATCGGGGACTCCGACCACTAAAGACTTACTGGGTACTATTTGGAGCTACAGTGTGAACCTCGCGAGCGAGCTTGGCTGTCGTTTGTTGGCGTAGCTTCGCGATCCGCTAGAGATCATGAGGCGTTTATCGGGTTACGGGAACTCGGCGTCGCTTTCTTCTCCTCGGCATCTGGTCTGCGAGTCCCGCTCTTCTTCCACGCCTCGCGATGGCGACGGGGGCCCGGAAGGAAGCGGCAGGACCAGCGGTCCGATATTTGTGCAGCGGGTACTCGTGATTCAAACACGTGCTGTCCATCAGCTTCTCGAAATGGTCGGGCGCTTGTCGCTGCCTTGCGCTTAGGAAAGCGGTCGGCGGCGCGACTAAATGGCTCTTGTTTCCCCGCTTCGTGTTTGCCGGAGGTCGTCGGAGAAACTGCCTTCAACGTCGGGCTCTCGCTTGGCCTTCCCCTTCTCGAAGATGGCCTCCACGGCCTCTTCGCTAGTGGCGTGGTTGGTGGCGATGTCCAAGAGTTCCTTGGTGGTTTTGGGCTTGATGCAGCCCAGCTTGTGCACCAAGGCTTTGCTAGTGGTGCCGTAGATGAACCCCCCGACGACGTTGGCGTCACAGATGTCGGGGAGCTCGTTGCACTGCTGGGAGAAATGCCGGATATAGTCCCAGAGAGTCTCCCCAGGTTGTTGCTTGCAGCCCTTGAGTCGAGGAATCCCGGGGTGCTTATACGTGCCACAGAAGTTCTGCGATGAAGAGACTCTTCAAGTCGGCCTAGTTCTGATGGTCCTCGCGGGGAAGTACTCGAAAGCCAAGCTCGAGTACGTAATCCGAGGTAGATGGGAAGTCTTGAATGATGAAGAGATCATCGATAGCTCCACGCTTCAAGCATCTTGGCCATTAATCTTCTAGCAAGACGCTAGGGTTTGTTGCCCCTGTGTACATGGCTATGTTGACGGGCACCCTGAACCTAGCAGGAAAGTCCACTTTGCGGATCTCGGCATGAAACGCCCGTGGCCTGAGCCATCGGGGCTTTCAATTTCTGATCATTGCGTCGATCGGCTATCGGCGACCATGATGGTACGCCGTCTATCGCTTTTCTCGCGCCTCGAGATTGGCGCGCAGACGTCATGATTGTTGCCGGTGCCGGGCGCGACTGGAGTCTTGCGTGAACTGGGGCGCTCCAGCCGTGGCCGTCTGCTGCTGGACTGGACTGGCGGCTTCCACAGCGGCTTAGATGGCTCGAGGAGGTGCCCGAATGGTGGGAGCCGGAGCCCATGTCAGTGACGGCAAGACGCTCCTAACCCAGAGGTTGTGATGCGTAGCCCGGCCTCGGGTGTCCCCGCTCGGGGATGCTTGCGGGCGGCATGGCGGCGCAGCAGCGTTCTGGCTGGCGTGGGGGAAGAACGGAAGGCCGTCGGACCCTCGACCGGTGACGATGCACACGGCGTCGCAGCGCGCCCGCGCTGAGCGTGAGTGGGGGCTCGGGCTGACTCTGCTCCAAGTTGGCCTGGAGTTTGTCAAGCTCAGCCTTTCGAGCCTCCAGCTCATCACGCTGTTGCTGGAGCTCAGCGCGACGAGCCTGGAGACGTTCAGCGCATTCACGCTGATACTCCGCCTCCTACGCTTCGGTGCGCTGGAGGAGAGCCCCTAGACTTGCAGGGGTTGCGGCCGGGTCGGTCACGCTCGCCATGTTGCATTCACGGGAGTGCGGACCATCCGCAGTGCACTCCGTGTCAGAGCTGGAGTCGTGGCTAGTGGAGTCCTCGATGGTCGTGGGCGCGAGGCCGACCATAGCTGGTCATAGCCGCGAGCTCACGAGCCTAGAGGCGTCGCCCGCCCCGCTTGTGCTCACTGCCTTGCCGAGAGATAGCCCTTGACACGCAGCAGGATCTGGCGTCGGGGTCCACGCGGGGGCCTCGAGTCGGAGGTTGCCAAGGATGTTGGTGACGGTGTCCAGGCTCCCAGCAGATGCCTGGTCCTGAGAGGGAGCGGGGACGAGCACGAGCTCCCCCGCCGGAGTGGCCACGAAGTCGCGGGCGCCGAAGTGGATCCAGCTCCTCAACGCTAACGCGCCATCGCGGGTGAAGGAAGCCATCAAGGAGGTGGATGGGAATCTGGAGATGATGAAGATGACGCCGAGACCCTACCTAGCCGGCTAGCCGGTGTTTGAATCTTAGGCAAGTAAATTTCTAGTCTAGGGGTCGCGCATTCCCTCTCCTTGAATGGTCGACTCAGGGAGCCCAAGATGTGCTCGGGACGAGACAGCGCCCGCCCCGAGCGAACCACATGCTCAGGGGGACGCCCCGCCATCCCCGAGCGGACCACATGCCCGGGCGGACAGCGAAGACTCGAGCGATTCGTGGCTCGGAGAGGAGAGGCGCAGGTGCTCCTGGCTAAACTCATGCCTAGGGAAGATTCGTCATCTTCGATCAACGCCTTCTGGAAGGACCTATGAAGGCAAGCCCCTACAAAGTTTGAAGATATTCGTGGGGGGACGTCACCAAGCGCTTCTGAGATAATCTCCGTGCGGGTCTCGATCAGGTGCGGATGCTTCCTCTATTGTCGTCATATTTCTTAGGGTCTTAGGGGTGGTATCTGAGATTTTCCCGCCCGCAGATCCTCCAACAGGCCATGGAGGACTTTGATGCGGCGATGGTCGTCCCCGAGGCCGTGGCCCAATTGCAAGCCGAGCATGAGGCCCGGATAACCGAGCTTGAGCAGCGGGTGGAGGACCTCAAGGCTAGGGACCACTTGCTTGTGCATAGATGCCGCCAAGCGGAGAAGGACACCACCGAGGGCAAGGAGCTGGTTCTTGCGCTTGAGCAGAAGCTTGAGCAAGAGAAGCAACGTTCGCATGAAGCAAAGAAGGCCATCGCCGAAGGCAGGGAGAAGGCCCTTAAACTCGAGCAAGAGCTCGAGCAAAGGAAGCAACACTCCAGCGCCCTCGAGTCGAAGGTGGTGGAGCTGGGCCGAGCTGCACGAGCGGCCGCCGATCTTGCTGATCAAGGCAAGGAGGAGGTCGAGCAAGCTAACGCTTGTGAAGCCTCTGACGTCGGGGCGCCGGAAGAATGTCGACCTTGAAGCCAAGATCGACAATCTGAGGCAAAAGCACGCCGCAGCGCTTAGGGCAGCGAAGCCTGATGTATAGAGAATTTTTTGCTTTTTCCTCCTTTTTTGAAGGACCTTAGATGACTTTTGATGACGCCCTCGGAGTATATGTTTTCTCCCGCCCAAGGGCTTTGACTGCTGTAATGCTTCTTTTGGTTCTCCTCTCTCTTTTTTTGCTATCCCCCGCAAATAACCGTCATGACGCAGACGACAAAAGATAGGCAGGTAGAGATGTAGGTTAGTACGAAGCGTGGGCAGCATAAGCCCGGGATGAGCGAAGAGAGACTTCACGTAAGTAACAAATTCTTAAGGAAGAAACCATGTTGCAGTGATAAGTCATAACGAGGCACTTGGCGATGATTTTGGAAAGAATGCTAGCGCAGTAACTCATCCCCACTAAGCCCCCGCTGCGAATGAAGGTCGTGCGCCTGAGTTGCAAGTACGAGCTCATTCGCAGGAGAGTTAGGAAAGCACGCGCCGCCCCCCCCCCTCGACTAAGGCACCAGTCTCTCCGAGCGGCGAGCATGGCTTAGGTTGGGGGAGAAGAACGTGCAAAGCCTTGACTTCCTTAGCTCTTGGGACGCACGCCCCTTATTTGCGAGCATGGTCATAGGCGAGGGAGGATGCACGGTTGCTCGACAGGGTGCGCGACGACCGAACACTCGCGAGCTAGGCTAAGTCTCTGGACTGACTGAAAGGGTGTCTGTATGCGACTTGAATCGCGGAGCGGAGAGCTACTATGGACCAAGGTCGACTTATTGAGACTGGAGCCTTTGGTGGTGAGTCTTAGTATTTGAGTCTTTGGTCGTGGCACCTTGTCTTGATCGCCTGTGTATTAACCTTATAGCTGAAGAATGCTGGAGGCGATTGGTCCTGCCCAATGTGCTCATCCCATCACCAAGATCGTGAGAAAAGTATGCCCTTGTGCGAGACTGAGTCGACTTACCAATAGGCAAGGACCTTATACATATATTCACAAAAGCTTGGAGGTAACAGACATCGCATGGGTGAGGGAACCGAACATGCCATTCTTCCAAAAGAAAAACTGCCGAATTAGAGCTAGACACAAAAGAGAGTATGAGTTTAGACAATGAACTTGCACAGTTGGTCGATGTTCCACGAGCTCGCGAGCATGCGGCCGTCCTCCCTCGCCAGGCAGATAGCCCTCGGGCGTGTTACCGAGACGACCATGTATGGACCCTCCCACCTGGGGGAGAGCTTGTTGGCCTTCGACGTTTCCTAGATTCGACGCAGGACGAGGTCGCCAACTTGCAGGGCTCGGGGCCGAATTGACTTGGCCGCGTGCCTGCGAAGAGCTTGTTGGTAGATGGCAGATCGGAGCAGCACCTTTTCGCGCGCCTCTTCGGCGAGGTCGAGGCGACGCTCGCGTCGTTGGTGGATGCTATCAGCCAGGTGCACCCTTGGGGATCCGAGCACGACCTCGGCGGGCAAGATGGCCTCGGCACCGTAGACGAGCTGGAAGGGCGTCTCGCCCGTGGCTCGGCTCGCTGTGGTGTGTCCAGACCAGAGGACAGAAGGAAGCTCGTCCACCCATGACCCGCATTGCCGGGCGAGGTCTTTGAAGACCCTCTTCTTGATCCCTTGAAGAATTTGGCCATTCGCCCACTCGGCCGCTCCGTTGCTCTGCGGATGAGCTACAGAGGCAAAGCAGACTTTTGTTCCGATGTCTTCGCAGTAGGCTTGGAAGAGCTCACTAGTGAACTGAGTGCCGTTGTTCGTGTTGAGGCGATTGGGGATCCCGAAGCACGTCACCACGTTGCTGCAGAAAAATCTTTTGGCTGCCTGAGCCGAAATGGTTGATACAGGCTCGGCTTCGATCCACTTAGAGAAAGTGTCGATGGCCACGAGTAAGTATTTGCAACCCCACCGACCACGGGGGAAAGGCCCGAGAATGTCAGCCCCCTAGGTCGAGAACGGCCATGAGATTGGGATGGTTTGCGGTAGCGACGCTGGCCGTTGAGTGGGCCTTATGGCGTGGTATTGACACGCCCAAGAAGTCGCCATGAGCACCCTAAGCGTCGTCTAAAGTCAAGTCGGCCAATAGTATCGGTAGGAATGCTTTGCTCACGAGGGTCCTGGAACGAGTGAGCTCGCAGACATTCCTTCATGGATATCTCTGAGAAGGAAATTGCCCTCTTCCCGAGATATACACTTGGAGAGGACTCCAAGTGCCCGTTTGCGGTATAACGTGCCCTCGACTAGTCTGTAAGCTGAGGACCGCCTTATGAGCCAGGAATGCTTGGCTTCCTCCTCGGGCAGTGTCCCGTGGGCAAGATACTAGACGAATGGCGTCGTCCAGTCTGCACCCTGCTCGAGGAAGGAGACGTTACCACACGTCTCTTGTGCCTCCTCTCTGAGAGGAATGGAGGGTTCTACGAGATGCTCGATGGCGCCAGTGGCGGGCATCCGGGATTTGCCTCTCTGAGAGGAATGGAGGGCTTGTGCAAATGCTCAACAAGCGCCCCGGGCGGGGCGGGCATCTGCAAGGAATCGACCTTGGAAAGATAGTCGGCCAGGGAATTGTCCTTCCTGGGGATGTAGAGTACTTCGAAATTTCTAAGGTACCACTCCATCTTCCTCACGTCAACCAAGTAAAGCGTCATTGAGTGATCGGAACACTGATACTCCTTGTTGACTTGGTTGATGACCAACTGCGAATCGCCTTTCACAGTCAGTCGCTGGACTCCGAGCGCCTTGCATGCTCGTAGCCCGGCCAAGAGGCCTTCATACTCCGTCGCGTATTGGATGACGTATTGGAGCTGGTCTCCTTGAGGGGACACCAGCACGACGCCAGCCCCCGAGCGTTCGAAAGCTCGGGACCCGTCGAAGTACATGGTCCAGCGGCCGTCCTCAGATCCGTGGGGCTCGGTGGCGGGCTAGGCGGGATTCGTCCATTCCGCTACGAAGTCCACTAAGATCTGGGACTTGATCGCCGTGCGGGCAGAGAAGTGGATGTCGAACTCTGCAAGCTCCATGGCCCACTTCGCTATCTGGCCGTTGGCGTCTTGATTTCTTAGGATCTCCCTAAGTGGAAAGTTGGTCGGAACGATGACCTTGTGAGCTTGGAAATAGTGGCACAGCTTTCTCGAAGCCACGAGCAACGAGTACAAGAGCTTCTGGACTTCAGGGTACCGCTCCTTTGGTCCCTGCAAGACTTCGCTGACGTAGTAGATTGGTCATTGCACCCCTTCCCGCTCGACCGCCAACACCGCGCTCACGGCCTGGGGGGTCGCTGCGAGGTATAGCAAGAGTGGCTCCTCCAACCTCGGCGTGGCCAAGATCGGGGGCAGTCTTGCCCGACTTCTCGAAGCGATTAGCTTCTTAGTCGGAAAACCCTCGTGTCGTGCGGGCGCCTTGAAAAAAAGGCAACTCAGGCTCGCTCGGCATCGAAATGAAGCGACTTAGGGACGCCATGTGTCCGGTCAAGGCCTGGACCTCCTTTACAGAGCTCGGAGGCCGCATCCTTTCGAAGGCTTCAATTTTCTCCGGGTTGGGGCCAATGCCCTGCGGCCCGATGAGATAGCCGAGCACCTTGCCCGCTTTCACCCCAAAGACACATTTCTCGGGATTAAGCTTTATTCGATGCCTATTGAGATTACAAAAGGTCTCCTCGAGGTCGGATACATGACCTGAGGCGAGCTTTCTCTTAACTACGATATCATCTACATAAACTTCCAGGTTCCGACCTATCTGGTCTTGGAAGGTCTTCTGCATTAAGTGCTAGAAAGTTGCACTGGCGTTCCGCAGACCGAAAGACATGGTCGAGTAGCAGAACGTACCGAATGGCATGATGAAGGAGGTCTTCTCTTCGTCCCCAGGGGATAAGATGATCTGGTGATAGCCCGAATAGGCATCTAAGAAGCTCATCACTTGGGACTCTGCCGTCACGTCGACCAGCTGGTCAAGCGCGGCAGCAGAAAGTTATCCTTCGGGCAGGCGGCGTTCAAGCCAGTGTGGTCGACACACATGCGCCACTTGCCACCCTTTTTCTTGACAATGACCAGATTCGCCAGCCACTCCGAATGCTCGACCTCTCTGATGAAGCCAGCCTTAAGGAGCTTGTCGAGTTCATCCTGGATGATCGCCTGCTTCTCCGGGGAAAAATGACTGAGCTTCTGGTGCACAGGTTTTTTATCAGGCCGAACAGCTAGCTTGTGCTCAATTACTTCCCTTGGGACGCCGGGCATGTCAGATGGTTCCTAAGCGAACATGTCCGCGCTCCTCCGGAGAAAAGTAATGAGCTCGAGTTCCTATTTGGGATCTAAGGAAGATCCCAGATGGAAGACCTTGGTCGAGTCGGCCTCGTTTAGAGGGACCGCCTTGGTTTCTCCTCCATTTGAAGGGTAACTTTGGGCCGAGTCTTAACTCTTGGTTGGGGCCATCTTTGAGGTAGTTTGCCGACCATGTCGGCGATTTCTCGTCGCGATTCGAGGCGCCCTATAGTGCGCCTTTGATGGTGATAGCGCCCTTGGCTCGGGACCTTGAGCCAGTAGCGTTGTGCGTGGCGGCCATGAACTTGGAGAGGGCCGGCCTGCCGAAGATGGCGTTGTAGGCCGACTTGAAGTCAACGACCTCGAAGTTGATTAGCTCGGTCTAGAAGTTGTCGAGACCCCCGAACGTCACAGGCAGGACGATCTGGCCAAGAGGCTTGATCGAGGTGCCCAGGACGATCCCAAAGAACGGGGCGGCTATGCTCTTGATCTTGGACCGAGGAACCTGCATCTCGTCTAGGACCGTAGCAGATATGAGATCATGGAGCTCCCGCCATCGATGAGAACCCGACCTACTTTGGCATTGCTGATGGTCGAGCTCACGACCAATGGGAGCTTCTGCGGCTTGGTCATTCCAAGGGGACAATCACCCTTGGAGAAAGTGATGGACAACTCGGACCACTTGAGCTGCTGCACGAGTGGCTTGCCTTGAGCGATATGGCAAACCTACCACGCCACCTCCTTCAGGTCCCTGCGGGACTTGTACACTGAGGAGCCCCCGAATATGATGGCTATGTGGTTGTGGGGCTCCTGGTAACCCATGTCGTCATCGTCGTTAGCCGCGGGACCCTTGCCCTTGTTGCTCTCTCCTTTTCCCGGGAGAGTGGGCATGGGGCCTTCGCCGTTGTAGAACTTCTCCAGGCGGTATGCCCAGTCCGCGATTCACGAAGGTCATGGCCGATCACTGATGGAACAAGCGATGCTTGATGCCGATGGGGCACATCTTTCTTCGCGACCTTGGCCGCCGCGACCCCGGTCATCGCGGCCTTGGTCGTTGCGGCCTTGGTTGTTGCCACCTTGGTCCCTGTGCCGCGGGCGTGGCCGACCTCACCCGCCCTCGGGCTGCCGAGCTGGCGGAGCCCGCGGCGGGCGATGCTCGATGGCGGCCACCATGCCCGACGCATGCGACCTCTTTTTCTTGATTTTCTTCTCGATAGAGCCCGAGTGCTTCTTGTTCGAGGAGCCCTCCAGGCCCGGTTGAGGCGGTAGCTTGCCTTCATCGAGCATCTTCTTCCATTGCACGGCTTCGTCGGCATTCGCATAGTGGTCGGCCATACAGAATAGCTCGTTGGCCGAGAGGTCTGGGTGGATCTACAGGTCTTGCGTGAAGCGAACGTCGCGGACTCTGAACTTGAAGGCCCGGACGACCGCCTCATCCGAGAAGCTCGGAATGGAGTTCCTCACTTTGATAAACCTTTGGACGAAGTCCTACAAGGACTCCTTTTCCGTCTGGATCAGCCGCTCGAGGTCGCGCACGTTGCCCGGGCGGGTGTAGCAACTCTGGAAATTTGCTCAGAGTGCCTCGCAGAGCTGCCCCCATGAGCGGATCGACCCCTCCTTCTGATTGAAGAGCCACGTCATGGCGGAGCCGTCGAGGACCGTGGGGAGGTAGTTGGCCATGACCCCCTCGTCCCCTCCAGCTGCTAGAATGGCGGTGGAGTAGATCGATCCGGGGCCTTTCTCCACCAGGGGGCCCTGGGAGCCCTATGTCAGCGGCGAGCATTTCCAGATTTTCTGCTATGACCGCTCCCATGGCCGCCAGGTCCGCCTGGCTGGAGAAATTCTGGAGGCTGCGCACGACCGTCGCCATGGCCCGCAGCCGCTAGGCACTCTGGGGAGCGGCGGGGGGCGACCTCGGGAGTCGGTCGCGCACATGCTCTGGGGAGCGATGCTCGCCGGGATCTTCACGAGCCAAGCCTCCAGTCCTAGTGTTCGCCCCTCCGCTAGTTTGGCAGCGGACGATTGTCAAGGTCTTGCCCGAGGACAACTCCGGGCGGTTCTCGTTAGCATGGTGCTGATGGCGCTGGGAGGTCTCCGGAGACCGGACCTCGTGGATCTCTTCCCTTCCCACCATATTGACGCTGCAGGAGCACCTGGACCGTGTGGGCGACACCGCGGTGTCACCATGCGCCGCGGTCCCTTGGCCACACTCGAGATGGTCAGGGATGCCAAGACCATCGCGGAGCCCGCCAGATTCTTCCTCGCTAGCGAGGGTATCATGCTGCGAGCGGAGGAAACACTCTCACGCTGCAGCAGCCGGGGAATGACTCCCGGACTCGGTGTGGCCTTCTGGGTCGGCCACACCAGCCACGCCATCGCTGGCGTAGTACACGTCGTCGTCCTCCACGTCGTCGAAGACGCAGAGGTCTTGATTGTCCTGAGAATTCAGCATCCTCAGGGATTCCCCGTGAAAGGACTCAGTCGATCCCCACAGACGGCGCCAGCTATCGACGATTCGGGAACTGGTCCCCCGTCGAGCTTACTTGTTGAATGAGGGATCAACCTAAGGCCCCTTTTCCGCGGGGGGTGTGTCATCTGAGGTCCTGCCGAGCTACGGATCGAGGTGGTCGGGACAATCACAATGGATAGGGTAAGGCTTTTTTGACCTGGTTTGGGCCTCTCGTAGGAGAGATAACAACCTTACGTCCAGCAATTGTACTAACTTCTTGAGGGTGTATTACAATATGCTTACTCGGGGGGCCTTGAGAGGTTCTAAGGACTATCCTCCAGACCACCAGCAACAAGCTCTCTGTGCGAGGAAAACAAGGAATGAAGTCGAACTAACTGAACCCTGAACCCTTCGTGCAAGAAGGTATTTATAGGGGGCTACAAGCGACACAACATTTATTACCGGGGGAGCGCCACTGCTCCAGACGTGGGCGGAGCCGTTTCCTTGCCTCCCGCTGGGCACAGCGCGACGTGGGTACAGTGGGCGCAGATCGCGGGCGCGCAGACCACGGGCGTGTAGATCGTGGGCGTGCAGTCCTTCGAGCCGCCGCATAATTAATGCCATGTCGTCTTCATGGACTGCGCCCGGCTTTTGGGTGAAGCCCGAGGTCCCTTCGGTAGACCGGGTCGTCTGGTCGCGGACTCCCGAGCAGGCATGCTTGAGGGCAAGCTCGACGGAGGGCGGCTCGGCCCAGAGGTCGGGCGACCCGAAAATCTTTCTTGGGGACGATGCCCGAGCATGGGCATGCTCGGAGGCTGCCGGGATACAATATGTTGTCTATAGAAAATATCCAACCCCCGACAAACCCATAGTATGAGCTCCTCATCGATCCAGCGGTATTCAGCGCATCGATGAGAACACCACTATTCTGGTTTGTGCTCTTCATGTCCTGATCTCTCGTGTAAAATGTGTACCCATTTAAATCATATCCTTTCCATGTTACAACCGTAAATGATGGCCCTTTTGCCAACCATGTCAGCGTCTCACCTGACATGCTTCTAGTAATGGGCTGTCGCTCCTTGAACCATCTGTTGAAGTGAAGGTTATGTTGTCTGATGATCCAGCACTCCAGCCGCGTTAGATTCTCTTGCTGTAGCCAATTCTTGTGCTCGTCAATATACGGGGCCACAACAGCCATATGTTGCAAAACTGTGAAATAGGCTTTGGCGTACAACCGATTCAGGTGTGATTGCTTTCCTTCCGATGGTCCCGATGCCCTGGAGCCTCCCCTCATGGCGGGATCGAGGCACACCTATCGGTTCGACCTGAGCCATGTAATCCATGCAGAATTCGACGAGCTCTTTGGTTGCATAACCTTCGATAATGCTACCTTCTGGTCGAGATCGATTCCGCACGTAGGACTTCAGAATTCCCATGTACCTCTCGAACGGGCACATGCTACGTAGGAACACAAGCCCGCACATCTTTGTCTCCCTCACAAGGTGAACAATGAGATGGACCATTATACCAAAAACGACGGAGGGAAATACATCTCAAAATTACATAGAGTCATTACCACCTCGTCCTGTAGAGCATCAAGTCCTCGGTGATCGATGACCTTCTGAGCAATTGTGTTAAAGAAATAACACAACCTTGTGATTGTCTCCCGAACCTTGGTCGGTAAAATACTTCTAATTGCCACAGGGAGCATCTGTGTCATAATCACATGGCAATCATGGGACTTCATGCCAGTTAAACTCAAATCGTGCATTGAAACAAGTCTCTTCAGGTTGGACGAGTAATCGGATGGAACTTTCACACCATGCAAGCACTGGCATAGTTCCTTTCTCTCGGCCTTGGACAGAGTGTAACTAGCAGGCTCGCAGTATATTCGGCCTTTATCAGTCTCTTTCGAGTGCTAACTCAGTTCTGATGCCCATATCGACTAAGTCAAGCCGTGCATTGATACAGTCCTTTGTTTTACCCTTAATGTTCAGTAAGAGACCAATCAAGCTATCACAGACATTCTTCTCTACGTGCATCACGTGGATGCAGTGCCAAACTTCTAGGTGCTCCCAATAAGGTAGGTCCCAAAATATTGATCTCTTCTTCCACATGCTCTTCTCACAGGTCCTCGATTTACGTCCCTTCCCTAGCGCAACATCCAACTTCTTAACTATATCATGAATGTCTGTCCCGCTTAAAGGCTTTGGAGCTAAAGTGTCTTCGGTGGTGCCATCGAATTGTTTCTTCATCTTGTTGTATAGGTGATTTCTCCGAAGGAACCTACGGTGACGCATGTACACGGTTTTGTGTGAGTGATTAAGCCAAACACTCTCGGTGTCATCCAAGCAGTGTGTATATGCTTTGTCTCCTTTTGTACTCTGCCCTGACAGGTTAGCAATGGCATGATAATCATTTATGGTGCAGAACAATAGGCAGCGCAAAGTAAAGTACTCTCGTTTGTGAGCATCCCATACCTGCACCCCAGGAGCCCACAATGTGTTGAGATCTTCTACCAATGGTGCTAGGTACACATCAATATCGTTCCCAGTTTGCTTCGGGCCTTCAATGAGTAGAGACATCAATATGTACTTTTGCTTCACACACAACCAAGGAGGAAGGTTGTATACACAGAGATTTACAGGCCAAGTGCTATGACGGCTGCTCATGTTACCGAAAGGATTCATTCTATCTGTACTCAATTCGAACCTTATATTCCTCGAATCCGCTGCGAATTCTTCAAACCTCCTATCAATGTTTCTCCACTGAGTTGAATCAGCAGGGTGCCTAGTCATTCCATCGTTCTTACGCTCATTCGAGTGCCATCGAAGCAATTTTGCCTTTTTTGGGTTCGCAAACAACCGCTTCAAACGGGGAATTATAGGCAGATACCACGCCACCTTAGCGGGAGGTCCTTTCTTCACCTCCATGCCCTCGTCATCATCATCCGATCTATCTTTACGCTTGTACCTGGATGCGTTGCACACCGGATATACATGCAAGTTTGCGTACTGTTTGCAGTACAGGATACAATCATTCGGACATGCATGTATTCTTTCTACTTCCATTCCCAAGGGACAAAGAACCTTTTTGGCTTTGTAGGTGGTTGTCGGCAACTCATTTCACTTCGGAATCATATCCGCTAACAGACCTAACAACACCGTGAAACTCTTATTGGACCAACCGTTGCTTGCCTTTAATTTCAGCAATTCCAGCACGGACGACAATCTTGTGTATTTGGACTTGCAACCTAGGAACAACGGTTTCTCCGAGTTGTCCATCAAGCCTCGGAATTATACATACCCCCGCTCATCACGGGTCCCTTCTGCATCCCGTGCATCTGATCCAAATTGTCATCGAAAGTATAGTCGATATCATCCGGAGTATCATTGACTTCGTCCACGATGGTAGTACTACTTGGTCCCTGCATGATCTGCTCTTCACCATGACTGGTCCAACATATATACCCCCTTTTGAAACCCCGTAGAATCAAGTGTGCTTCAATTTGCACTGGGTTTTGAAACATCCGGAGATTCTCATAGTCAATACATGGACAAGGCATAAATTCCACCCCCTTGTTCGACATATCTATCTCTGCAGCTTTTCTAAAAGCGGAGACACCATTAATGTACTCGGTGCTTGCACGGTTCTCAGCGTACATCTAGTTTCGGTCCATCTACGTAACATATGTAACAATACGTGTTAAACGATGAATTTAGATTATAAAGTATAAATGGATCTGCACAAGGTATAGCAAATGTATCTACTTCACATCACAGAGAACAAATTAACCAGCTTCATTTCCCTCTTCATTTAGACCAAGATAGATACAACAAGCTACATCTAGAACACAACTTCATTTCCCCCAAGCTAGATCTAAAATGTAATTCAGATTAGAAGTAATTACTAACCTTGGATGACTAAGAGCACAAGGATCTGCAATTAAATCTCCAAATCTAGAGCCTCTTTCACTAGAATGCCTCTCAATCGCAGCCACCTCAGAAATACCGAGGAAAACCTAAAAATGCAGAGGTGGTTGAGGCTCTCTGTTTTATACAGGTAAGAGGTATCATCACAGACGGTTTTACATAAAATCGTCTGCTCTGTGATGGAGACTTCACAGACAGTTTTATCCACACACCGTTTGTGATGTCATGATATCACAGATGATCTTTGGATAAAACCGTCTACAATGACTCCATCACTGATGGTTTTATCTACAAACCGTCCGTGATCATTTCGTCTTCCCAATGCTTGATCGTTTCGTCTTCCCAATGCAGACGCGTGTAGTCTTTCCAGTACTGATCGTTTTGTCTTCTCAATGCATGCTGATCATTAATTCCAGGCGGCGGTTCGTTTCCCAATACAAATTTGTGCCTATAAGAACAGAGAGGCTTTTTGACTGCCTCTACACTCCATCATCAGCAGAAAAACATCTTGGCTCTCCGACGCCGCCGCCATGAGCAACCCACCAAACAGCTCCTCCGACGGTTCCTCCTCCGATGGCTCCACCCCACCGATGTCGCCACCTCCACCTAGACCCGCCGGCATGCCCATGCGCCAATGGCTGCGGTGCTACGCCGGCGCCATCTCCACGGCTGCTCCGCTTCCCTCGACCGGCACCTCCACCTCCACCCGCGCCCCTCCGACCGACTCCACCTCCACCCGCGCCCCTCCGGCCACCTCCGCCTCCACCCGCGCCGGGCAGAAGCATCCCGCGCCGGCCTCCTCCTCCTCCTCCTCTGACGACGAAAGCTACAGCTCATCGGAGAGATATCATGACGGCTGGGAGCTAGAGGATGACCCAGACCAAGCCGGCTCGAGCGAGAACCCGGATGGCCGTAGCGAGGACTCCACCGACTCCGCCTCCTCCGACGCCCCTTCGGCCTCCTCCTTCGACGACGATGAGTACCTAGTTTTGTTTAGTTAAAATACTTTTGTACATAGTCGATCTTTTGTAATGCTTCTTATAATACAATCTATAATGCATTATAATGTTTCTTATAATACTTTTGTAATGATCTTATATATATAATGCAATCTAGTTCTCACGCAATCCAGTAGTCTTTTTTGTATGGCGCGCATTTGCTGATTTCAATTGATGATTACAGATGGTTCGTTGATAAAAACGTCAGTGATAAGGGCAATATTACAGACTGTTTTATCCACAAACTGTCTGTCAAGTTATACCTATTATCACAGTCGATTTGTTGATAAAACCGTCTGTGATATTTCCATCATCACGGTCGATTTTATCCATAAACCGTATATGAACATCTCCCTTTCATCACAGACGGTTCAGTTTTCAAACCGTCTGTGATAATCAGACATCGCAGATGGTTGCATCCAAAAACCATCTGCGATGTGCCCGAAACGCATCACAGACGGTTTGTTCCTAAAACCGTCTGTAATAATGTGTCTAATATAGCCTATTTTGTAGTAGTGATTCTACACGTGCATGTATTCTACATGCTGGCCATAACCTCTGAGAAGCGCATGCGTGTGCTATAACTCATGTTGGCTGACTAGTAAATCTATCTAACCCATCCATATAAACTTAGCCAACTGGAAAATATGTCTTTATAGTTTGTACAAGAATCTTGTTACCTTTTATTTAACCATATTTTTTATTGATAGCTCTGATTTATGATCGGTTTACACTATTAGTTTGCTGACAACAACATCAACATAATGATATAAGTTTTGCCACTAAATGCCATATGAATTGATAGTAAAAATTATTACTATGGATAGTAAAATCTACTGATACAGACAGTAAAATCTATTACACAGTATAACAGCTAAGGAAAAAACGGCAATATCATTAAATACTAACTTAATTTCTATTTTATACTTGTAACAATCCTATATCAATATGATAAACTAAATCATATGTACCATGTCTACTAATTATCTGCAGCTGAGCTGCTTGGGTAGCCCCCTGGTGCCACCGTAATTATCTGCTTGAGGCTGCCGGGATCCTCGATGACAGCGGCCAAAACATCCTAAGAATCCATCCATGCAACCCCTGACTCCTGGCGATGAACTAACTACATGAACTGATCGACTTTGCAATGTGTTGCAGGTCGGGCGGATACCGTTCAACCAGCCGATTCAGAGCTTCGAATCGACCATGCATGATATCGCCAGCACCGTCGGCCGGCAGGGTGGCCCAGTCCATCCTTTTCGTGGGGATGAGAGTTACAGGTATGGCTAAATCAAATATGCTATAAATTACTGATTACATCTTTAGATTTTATTGTCAAATCTCCCTGTAGCATATTATAGCCATATCATAACTTTACTTTAAAGTTACTATCAAATGCACTCTAATTTACTATGTATATATAGGGGACATATCCAGTACAATCAAGAGTTTGGTGCAATCACCATGCAATCTAACTAAGAAAAGTTTCAAAAAATTCTGAAAAATCATGGATGTACATCTCATCTTACCTCATCTACATATAAAATTTCATGATCAAATTCATCCTATGTTAAGAGTAATAAAAAAGATAAATTTCTGACAAACTTGAATAGTTCAAATGCACCCCAAATTTGTCTTTTCTGTAATTTCTAGTATAGGACGAATTTGATCATGAAATTTTATATGTAGATGGGGTAAGATGAGATGTACATCATGATTTTTTTCAGAATTTTTTGAAACTTTTCTTAGTTGGATTGCACGGTGATTGCACCAAACTCATGATTGCACTGGATATGTCCCTGTATATATATCTTTTACTATTATACTAGAGAGTGCGCGGTCTATTCAGTAGTAAAATCTTATGAAATATTCAGTAAATTGATGTTTATTTAGCAGTAAAATCTCATTCACATTATTTAGAAACATAGAGCCTAACAAAGAAAGGTAGTAACACTTAGAGGATACCTCATCAATAAAAACCCCTATAGCGCCTGGCTTTGCCGCAAGGAGAGGGTGACCACGCGTCGCCGTGTCGTTTTGCGAAAAAGTTCCTCTGTTTCTTCGAAATTACGGATAGGTCCTTCGTGATTTTTTGTGAGATGAAAATACTTTTTTTTCTTCGCGTTTGGGTCCCTGGAACGGTATTTTACGGAAAAGCCTCCCGTTAAATTCAAATCGCGAACAAACCCTTTTCTAATTTTTCAGGATAGCGAACAGGTCCAAAAAAATAACAAACAGGTCCCTGCTTCTTACGTTCAGGTCCTTTCTCCGTTTTTCCCAGAAAAAATGTTTTCGCCACCAGAAAAACCCGGAAAAAATGTTTTCGTCACCCAAAAAAACTGGAAAAAGTTTTTTCGTCACAAAAAAAACACAGATTCATTGAAGGTTTATAGCAACTTATGGATTTGCCAACGGGTCATAACCGCGGGTTTTTTTTAAAAAAAATGTAGATTCGTCCGTAGATTTATAGCGACCCGCGGATTCGCCGGTGGGTCCTAACGACCCATTTTTTTTAACAAACGCAACAAAAAAACCGGAAAAAATGCTTTCAGCACCCAAAAAAACGAAAACAATGTTTTTGTCACCAAAAAAACACGGATTCATCGAAGATTTATAGCAACTTATGAATTTGCCAACGGGTCATAACTGCGGGTCTTTTTTTTTTAAAAAATGTAGATTCGTCCAAAGATTTATAGCGGCCCGTGGATTCGCCGACGCGTCCTAACGACCCTTTTTTTAACAAACGCAACAAAAAAAACTCGGAAATTTTTTTTTCGTCACCCAAAAAACCCGGAAAACATGTTTTGGTCACAAAAAAACACAGATTCATCGAAGATTTTACGCCCTTTTTCCTCTAGGCTATTTTTCACCGGTTGATGGTTTTGCGAACATGTATTTTTACTCAGTGAACACGTAGAGTATTAGGCTCGACAAAAGAAGGTTGTCATCTCTGATAATTTTTTCCCCTTTTTCCTCTGGACTATTTTTGACCGGTTTGTGGTTTTACGAAAATAAAAAAAATATTATTTTCCCGAACGCATGCTATCGAAATTCAACCGGCGCAGCGTAGCGCACTTTTCTACCTAGTAACTTCTATGTACCGATCAAATGCATTTTTCTGTGTAACTTCGTTTTTCTCGTAGCTTGGACTTTGTATTTTTGCATATATGTATAAGTAGAGACGAAGGTCCAAGATAAATGAGAGGTTCGTGACCCTGCAGAACTCGTTCCAAGATGCTACAGTGTCAAATCGATCAGTACTCCAATTTAACCTTGACATTTCTACCCATGCACACAAATGTAGTAGTAATTTATAATTAAGCTGCATTGTTCCCACTACAGGAAACGTCATTAATTTCATCGGCCAGAAACCGACGAAAATAAGACTAAAACCGACGAAAATAGCAAATTTCATCGGCAAACCAACGAAATTTAGCCGACAAAAATAATCTGACGAAAATAATACTATTTTCGACGGCCCTGCATGCGTATAATTCATAGAAAAATTCCAAAAAAATTATAGAAAATTCTAACAACCATATAGTCTTCGATTACATCACAAGTTCATTATAGATGACATTCACCTTACAAATTAATCCACATCACACAACAATGGTGACGCATCAAAAACTTAGTTCCCTGAAACACAACGCAGCCATTATTTTTGGAGCTCAATTGATGTACTTCAACATTGCTTTGCTAGTCCACAATATTTTGGATATCAACTCCTGCAACCAGCAAAATAGTCCAACATGGTAAAAGAACTAATGTAGAATACTGACAAATGGAAAAACATAAGAGCATTACATGGCAATTAGCAAGAAAAACTGAGTGAAACATTTACTGCACAGGCAGTGCATCCAAATTAATGTCAGGACAAAGTCATAACTAGGGTTCAAAAAATCGGAACCATTTGGAAATAGAGTGTTGATTTAGCAATTATAGCAAAAGAACATGGCATAAGACTCAAGAAGAGAAGTTAGTTAAATATTCATTTCTACAAATGAGTAATCTACTTCTTTTCTAATGATTTGCCAAGTAGGACACTTACATGCATCCTCAATTCCTCACTAGAATTGGACCCTTCTGACTTACAAATGTGTTATGAATTTCTGATCACAAGGTGCGACGAAAATTATACTCTACAAAAATATGAAAGAAAGCTAAAAATTGGTAACTAAATGGAGTAAATGTCATTTGTCTCGAGACGCACTTGACTTTCCAATTAACATTTTTAGTACATAATCTCCTCTTGACAACAATCAACATTATGAAGTAACAATCAACTTTTGATGTAGGTCTGAAATTGAATAAATACACAAATAACACACATGCCACATATTTATCTCACAAATACAAATTTACCTTGGTGAAGTGTGAAAGTCGTGACCGCTACCCACATTGCTGCCTGAGTTGAAATATTGACTAACTGACGGTGACCCTGAATTACTACCAATATCACCTCTAGCTTCAGGAGGTGGTGGCGGCCCCTGTATGATGTATCCAAAAGTTTGCAAAAATTACCACTATTAATGTGAATAACCAAACAATTGGAATGAAATATACCATATTTGTAGGTGCGAAGAAAAATGCAGGAGGTGAAGGGGGTTGAAATGGTGGGAGTGACACAGCCGATCCCAAGTGAGTAGATAAAAGGTTCTGAAAAGTAAAAACATCAATTTCATTTGTAAATTTTAAACTTCACGACTAGCTAACAACTATACGGTTCATGGAGCACAATTCAAGATATTTCTTTTAACTTAAAGCATTTGAATTCATAAAAGATCAAATGTACTTACTTGAATGTGTTGTTGTTGTGATCTCTGCCATTCAATCATGTATTGGTCACGTTGCTTCATCCTTTCCTCTACTTGTCTCAACAATTCTTCTTGTTGCCTTATTGCTGCCTGCTGTCACCTCAACATCTCTTCGTCCCACATAATATCACGAGAACTTCATGAGCTACTTTGAGAAGAAGATGTCCTCGCCTCAGCTAAGGCTTCACTGGAATCGACGATCCCATTGAACATGGGAAATCTGCCATGTTTCTTCCCACCACCACTTGAGTATAAAGCAACATTATCGATATGCTCTTTCCTCCGATCAAAGGCTTCTCCGTGACATTCCACCATTAACTATTAACATATATGGAATCACATTAACAATCAAAAATTAACATTAACGATGCTAGGAAATATATTAACATTGAGCACAATTAACATTACTAACATTGAGCATATACTACTAACACCGAAATTATGAGTTCCATAAAAGTTTTGTGTTTCAAACACGATCTTAGTTGTCCTACGACTTATTTAGCCGGTCGATACATGGTTCATATACAATCAACAAGACACACCATATATTACCATCCAATTATTTTTGTTGGTGAGTTATATTAGAGTTTAATAAGAGTCTAAGTTATATGGATTTAGAGTCTAATGAAAAATCTAATTTGTAACACCAATGTCTAAATTTTGTTCAAAGCATAGTTCACCATTGTCTAAATTTAGGGTCTACAAATGTATAGCATCCAACTAACTTTATAATGTATAGCATCCAACTAAATTTAGGGTCTACACATGTATAGCATCCAACTAACTAAGCACAACTAACTTTATAATGTAACATTTAGCAAATACTAACATTGAGCACAATTAACATTGAACATATACAACTAACATTGAGCACAATTAATTTTAACGATATTATGGCATATTTTTTACCAATCAAAATCACTAAATACAGTATAAATTTCTACATCCATGTAGGAAATAAATTTACCCGACGAACGACGGCGTGGGGCGCCAGCGCGGCAAGTGGGGTGATGGCTTCTTTGTGGCGCTAAGCGTGGCGTCTGCAGGCGGGCGTCTTGGCGGCGGCATGATCGCGAGCGTCTGGTGCGGCGTGGCGTGGCGATGGCGGGCATGCGTGCGTGGCAGCTGCGAGCGAAATGCAGGGATTGGATCGGGCGTGGGCCTGCTTTTCCTCTGGAGCATTTTCATCGGCCCAGGCTTAGGCCGACGAAAATACTGGTTTTTCCGTCGGTTCTGGCCGTCGAAAATACTTGTGCTTGCCACGTGGCATGTTTTCGTTGGCTCTGGCCGTCGAAAATACATAAGCTTGCCACGTGGCGATTTTTCGTCGGTCTAGACCGACGAAAATGATCTCGAATTTTTTTCAAAAATCCTGAGCGCGTGTTTTCCTTATTTTCGTCGGCTTTTACGCGTAAACCGACGAAAATATATTTAATTTCGTCGGTTTAACTTAGCCGATGAATTTATGTGTTTATTTTCATCGGTTTTTTGTTAGCCGATGAAAATTAGTATAGCCGACAAAAATTGTGTCGTTTCCTGTAGTGTCCTAGAGAAAAAAAATGGAACTTAAATGTTAACTGTTTGGACAAGCTTAACTGAAGATCGAATTTGTCCACTTGGCATGTATAAGCCTGAAAGTCCGAAATAGTGTATAAGAGAGATTTGAATCTGATAGATGATGGACATCGCTTATCTCTAAGTAACAATAACACATTTTTCAGTCTAACCAGGCCTTGTCGCTAGACCAGACCATCCAGTACAAATTACTATCACACTAGAGGGCTCAGCAGTATGAATTTAGTTTTGTTTGTTGGCCTTACAATAAATTGCTAAGTGGACAAAAGTAAATATTATTGTAATAGATGATAAAATCAAATGAGAATCGATAGTAAAATGTTATGTGTCAATTCAATAGTAAAATCTTACATGTATCAGTAATTTAGTTTTTATTTGGCAGTAAATTACTTTTATCATGTAAAATCCGTAAAAAATATATGTACAAGTTTTAAAAAAATTTCAAAAAATTACTATACGTAGGGGAAGTGAGATTTTACGACCGTGTAAAATTTGAAATCAAAAATAAATCTACTGTCCGTAGTCAAACGCAATCATGAGCCCTCTAGCATTACAGTAATTTGTAACAAACGTATGTTGCAAACTGATAAGATGCATTTATGAGCCCTCCTCTACTGTCCGTAGTCAAACGCATGTGCTTTGACTGTTGACAATAATATATCGTGCGAGCCTATATAAACAGCAGACGAGCCCTCCTCCAGAATTCAGATGATTTGAGAGCTTGTAGCCTTGTAGTTCGGGAAGATCACATATGGCCTCCTCGTCATCATCGCCGGTTGGAGTTAACCTTAAAGCTCGCGGTTTCCTTGTGTTTACGCAGGCCATGGTTCTAATTTGTGTGATTATCATGAGCAGCAGCTACACCTGCGAGGGAGCGCGATGCGAGTGCGAGTTCTAGTTAGCTTTTACATTGTTTTTTCAGAAAATACAGTGTTTGTCTTAGTTTCGTAATTTACGAAAAGAATGACGATGCCTTTATGCTTGTTCCACTTAGTAACATACATAACTAAAAATGATAAAACTATTTAAAGAAAATCTCTTTTCTTCTGAGAAATAAATGAACACTTTCAATTGATTGGGTATTTTATCTCTTGCAGTTCTGCTTCCGTTCTTCCGTGAGAAGCCGCCCATAGCACTTAAACCATCTCCATGCTTCATCCCGCCGTGCCCCAAGGAACAACTCCCTTAGCTAAGTGGATTACTAGCTACTACTAATTAAGCTAATAATAATAAGCAATGGAGAAGCCCCTAGCATCTATATATCATCGATGCATCTATATGCTTCTTGCGACCTAAATACTATGTGATATGCGAGTGATATCAGCAAGCTAGCAAATACACTCTCAAAAGGAGTAATGCCAGCTTAAAAATATATACGTACCCGCCTCCCACCAGTGTCTATATGAATAAAACAAGTGTCATGTAAAACTTCCATTTTGTTTTCTCTGAGCAAGGATCCAGGCATCCAGCAACCCCTCTCTCTCTCTCTCTGGGTGTCAGATGAATGAATATGAATGCTTCAGGTGTAATCAAGGTTTCAAATTTTGTTTTCAGATATGATTATATCTCCGAGTAGACTGAAATCCGAAATTTCAGTGAGATTTTAGAATTTCGGCTAAAATGCTGATGAAATTCAAGAAGCAAATTTAAAATCTGCTAAATTTCAAATTAAGGAAAACTAAATTTCGACCTAAATGACCAAAATTTTAGCCCTTTTATGCTCCCACCAGGCTAAGGCTAATACAGTCTCTCAAGAGTAATGCCAGCTTAGAATTATATATATGTGCCCGCCAGCCACTCCCACCAGTGTCTATGAATAAAACTTACATTTTGTATTCTCTGAGCAAGGATCCGGCAACTTCTCTCCAAGATGAATGACCGGTGCCAATATACTAGTGCACTGTGCAACCATGCTTCGGGTGTAATAACCTGGTCGGTTGAGGCATCAAATCAACATAAAAAAATTAAAAAAATTGATGGTGTAGTCCATGGAGTTTGTAGCACCCTTTAATTTTCAATTTCGAACTTGTAGTGTGTAACAAAAAATAAAAATATAACTATGATGTCATTAGTAGTTTTTATCTTTTTTCCTTTTGATTTATTCTTTGTCATAATTTCCTCATTTTGGTACTCATACGTAGAACAAATTTAACTTTTTAATTTTATATATAAGTAGAGTAAATCTAAAAATACAGTCATCTTATTGGAATTTTTCATGCTGCTTAGGTACCTGAATCGACCTCATAGAACAGATTGCACCCTATATGATGCCATGAACAATAAAACATAGTCGAAGCCACTAACAGTACTTGGGCCCCTTCTAGAGCATAGAACTGATGGCGGCTTTAAGCTGAGACTAAAGCTTTCTTAGTGCTCGAATAAGTGCTAAAAAGAGCAACAGGCAACAAAAGGATACAAATAGGCTTAAATATGTTGAGAATAATCTTGTTCGAGATGTTCAGAGTCCAATTGTTTCAGAGTTCAGTTTGTTGGTTGTTTGTTTCTCAGGTCTCTGTATTACTAGAAGCAGGTAAGAAGGGTCCTGATACGTTTTAAGCAGAGTCAGTTTGAGTTGTGCCGGATAAGGAGCAAAAACTTATCCCGGCCAAAGCTTCAAAGTTTGTGTTAGACTCCAAATTAGTTTATGTAATCTGGATAGGCAGTTATAACTGAATTCAGTTTATGTATCTGTAAGCTCTAACAATATAAGTAATAGAGGACAAAAACCAGAAAAGCTGCAGGAAGTTTTTATAGCACCAAAATACTCTGAAAGTTGTTGTTCTGTTTTTTCTTCATGCCGTGTGTTAGTTCTCTGCATTGCATTGTTCTGTATCCTCGCGATCAGGAAAATCATTGCTAGGAACTTGAACGACAAAACCAGTTCTGTATTCTGGCAATACAGAATACTTTGATCTCCTATGCACGCAATTGTTCAGGTTGTTCCAGAGAGGAAATCTGACAATTCGGTGAGGAGGTTTTCAACATTTGGTATCAAAGCCATAGATGATCGGCACTGACGTCGCGATGGCCGAGCAAACTTCCTCGCAGTCACCACCGCCGCCATTGAGGAGCCACGGAGGAGCCAATGGCAATGGCAACGGTGGCCACAACAGTGTGGTCCAACGGGTGGTGAGGGAAGCCAGGTGTAGCATTGTCTATTCCATGTTGTCGTGAATGAATTATAGCGATTGGGCTCTCCCAATGCGGGTAAATCTACAAGCGCAAGGCTTATGGGAAATTGGGAAGCTATCAAACCTGGAGATGCTGAGTATCGTGACGATCGGATGGCCTTGGCTGCAATTCTTTGAGCTGTCCTGCAAGAGATGTTGGCAACCTTGGTAGTGAAAGATACGATGCAGCAAGCTTGGGAGGCCATCAAGATGATGCGGATGGGTGCAGAACATGTCCGCGAAGCAAATGCGCAAAGATTGCACACCGAGTTTCAAGGAAGGGGAGTCCATTGGCAATTTCTCAATGAGGATCATGGGTTTAGCCAACAATCTTCGTGTTCTTTGTGACACACTGGATGAAGAGCAAGTTGTGAAGAAGTTTCTTCGCGTTGTACCAGCAAACTTCATTCAAGTGGTGATTTCTATTGAGATGCTACTTGATACGACGAGCATGTCAATTGAGAAACTAACTAGGCATTTGCGAATTGTTGGGGAGCTATATAGGCTTGGTGATGCAGCAAGCGCCAGCTCTGGAAGCCAACTTCTTCTCACGGAAGAGGAGTGGCTTTCGCGTGTAGCGAAGGAGTATGGTGCAGCTTCTTCTGGTGGCAAGAGGAGTAATACCAATGATAATAGACATCGCGGCGGCAAGCAGTACAACCAAGGGCATGATGATCATGGCCACAACATGAAGAGGGATGCTGTGCCATCAAATAGAAGATTTGACAAATAAAAAATTAAGTGCTTCAATTGCAACTCTTACGGCCACTACACAACAGAGTGTCACAAGCCGCGGTGGGAGCGCCGGCAAGAATGGTAAGAGGCGAATTTGGTCAGAACACAAGATGAGCATCCTGCTCTTCTTCTGGCTGTGATGCACCAAATTGAATTGCAGTGTAACATCCCAAAACTCAATACCAGTAAAATATAAATGGCCAAATCTATTTTTGGGTTCATTTGAATTTCAATATTTTCTGGAATTTTTGGATTTTCTGAAATTATCAAAAGCATTTCAAATACCTCAAACAAGGGCTATAAAATTTCGAACTCAAAATATCCAATAGCAACTGACCCTCTAATTAATTTGTTTAAACTCTAAATTCCCTCTTTTCCATCTCTGGAAAATTCTATAAAATCTTTAACCCATTTATCAATTTATAAAAGATCATGACCAGCAAGCTGATCTTTTTGAAACAGAAGCAATGTCAGAATTTTATAAAAACAACTAAGCATGATATTGATCTCAAAAATTTTATAGTATCATTTTCAGTGTCTCAGAATCCTTCAGTAAAATTTTAATAATATTTCGAAGTAATTTTGTTGCCACTATAAAATCAAAAACCGTAAGGCCAATAATCAGGCCATCAGATTGTCAGAATTTTATAAAATTCTTCGGGTCATATTTTATGCTGAAAATTTTATGGTCGATCAAGTAGCTCATTAATCTACACCTCAAAAAGTTTCAAAAATATTCATACTGGTTTGAACGCCCAGAAAAAGCAGCAACCAAGCTGCAGCCAAAATTCAGCAAATTCATTTTTTTTTCTTTCTCCTCTCCTTATCCCTCTGCCTTGTGGGCCCTCCTGGTCAGCCCTTGGCTCCCCTCTCGCTCCACTGGCCCGTTGGCTGCCTCAGCAACACTCGACCCCACCAGCTAGTGGCCTCTTTCCCTTCTTCCTTCACCTTCGCGCAAGCGTGCCCAAATCTCCCTGCCGGAACTCTGCCGTGGCAGCGTTTCTGCTGTTTTTTCACCGCCGCGGCAGCATTTGGGCAGCCAACTTCCCAACATCACACCAACCCTTGCCGCCCCTCTGCCCAATCCTCGCCATGGCAGCGTTTCCTCAGCTGAAATCCCACCCCGGCACACCTTCGGCAGCTCTTCAGTGCCAAGTTCTGAGGTGCACCGTGGCAGCCAAGACATTCCCTACCTCTCGCCATGGCAGGACCTCGGCAGCCTTGCGTCAGAGCTCCACCGCCACCTTCGACCAATCCATGACCGCGATAAGCTTGTCAGCGCCTCTCCCTACTATTGAGTTGCATGCACCAGCCAGTTCACCCAAAAGCTTAAGCTTATGAGGAAAGAAGGGCAATTCACTTATACTTCAACACTCTCCCTCACGTGGAGGCGCCTTAGGCAGCACTCAACATGTGGAAATAGGAGCGGACGCTAAATTGAGTCTACCAGGACTCGAACTCGAGACCTCTGGCTCTAATACCATATTGAGTTGTATGCACCAACCAGTTCACTCAAAAGCTTAAGCTGATAAGGAAAGGTGGGAAATTCACTTATACTTCAACTTCTGGCTGGTGCATGCAACTCAATATGGTATCAGAGCTAAGAGGTCTCGAGTTTAAGACCCGATCAATCTATTTCTATTCCATGTCCTAGGCCTGAAGGAGCCTGCACGTGAGGGGGAGTGTTGAAGTATAAGTGAATTGCCCACCTTTCCTTATCAGCTTAAGCTTTTGAGTGAACTGGTTGGTGCATACAACTCAATATGGTATCAGAGTCAGAGGTCTCGAGTTCGAGTCCTGGTAGACGCAATTTAGCGTCCGCTCCTATTTCCACGTGTTGAGTGCTGCCTAAGGCGCCTCTACGTGAGGGAGAGTGTTGAAGTATAAGTGAATTGCCCTCCTTTCCTCATAAGCTTAAGCTTTTGGGTGAACTGGCTGGTGCATGCAACTCAATACCTACCACAGCTCAGAAGGTTGTCGCCGCGGTATTTGCGCCACTGGCAGACTGCCGCCCTCGCTCATGTATGCCAAGCCATAACTCCATTCTGACGCTTGAGTCTCTGCCCCACTGACCACGCCCTGCCAATGATGCACCATGCCCTGCCACAGCACTGTTTTTCCGCGTCCACGCGTTGCCGCGGCAGCAAAGCTATGCCACGCGGCTGCCTTGGTCGAGCTCTCCGCTAGCGCCCATGCCGGGCACTGCTGCGCCTACTTCTCCACCACCAGTCGCATATAAGCCCACTAACCTCCTCCCTGCATTCCTACTCATCGTGCTTCGCCATTTCCGTCGAGTTCGCCGAACTCGGGCAGGAGCAGGTGTTGGTGTTATGCCCTTGAGGCAGTCATATAGATGATTGTAACATGACTATGCTTATGAATAATAATATGATTATTGGTCCAATGAATGTATATCATTATATTGATCAGCAAGTATGTGACTTGTTTATGAAACTCTCTACTTATTGATATAATTCTGTAAGTATCTCTGATCGGATATCATCGTATAGGACAACGATGAATAGATCAGCACATGTATTGATCGATGATTATGTTTCATAGATCATAGGATATGGAGATATCATCAATACATTGTGAACTCATGATAAAGAACATGGGTTAGATAGACTCGCAATGGGACACTGCGAGAATGTTACATTCTTATGTGTCATCGATGCATCTCATACATAGTGGATGTATGATCCTTAGACTGAGATTGTCATATTCCTACATGTGTAATAGTTTACCTTGGGGCCACTAAACGCTATTTCCTAACCGGATAGTTATAAAGGTAGCTTTCATGTTTACTATGAAACATGCGAGAGGAAGTGAGCGATCAAGATGGAATTTGCCACTCGATTGTAACGGAGATATATGTCTAGGCCACTTTCGTGTGATATGATTAAGGAAGTGCATGGCCATGCCGTGATTGAGAAGTCAATCACAACTTATTAATATATCACGGATATGAGAGATGGATTGAACTATCAAGGATGACATACTTCTCGCCTTGAGTTCGATCTTCATATAGTTTGGCAAAAGGATTATTACATGAGTACTTTTGAAAGGTTCCATCGATTTGATCATATGCATTTGGGAGTTGGCATGCTCGCAAGGAACCGCTACCAACTATTGGATTGGAAAAAGGGTTTTTGAATCTATGTCCAAATGTACATGAACCTCTGGTCACACACTTAGTGGGGCGCATTAATTCGGATTGGATCCGTAATTAATGGACCTCGTGGGCTTAACGCTGATGGGCCTGGCTTAGGGTTTCGTTGCGTGGCTATATAAGGAGAGGGAAGGGTGGGCGTGCATGTTGTTGTTCACGTCGAACCCTAGCCTCCACCTCTCATTGCCCTTCTTTGGCGACTCGGTGCTTGCGCCGACGCCGCAGTGTTCCATCCGGGGCGTGTGGGCTGCTTGTGGTAGACGCTGCGCTCTTTGCGGCGTGGCGAGGAAGAACCGCAGCGAGGACGATCCGCATAAGGACGATCCGCGTGAGGACGATCCACGGCGAGGACGATCCGCGTGAGGACGATCCACGGCGAGGACAATCCACGGCGAGAACGATCCACTACACCAACGCGCGAAGGATTCCGCAACTGCGCGTCTAGTGGTAATCCAATATGTGATCCCTTTCTTGTGAGTAGCTTTTCTGGTTATGCGGTAGAAATTTTAATTTGTGCTAGCGTAGCATACCGCGTTCCCCAACAGCAGGCAGATCTCAATCCTCCGAAATCGACCACTGGGTTAGCTCAACGATTGATGTTTTCCAGCCCTGAGTTACCCCTCTGTCCATTGACTTGACCCTATGCCTTAATTTCAGCTATTCCCGACTGAGCCCTACCGCAACAGTCTTCTTCTTCCCCAACTCAGGCGGCACGGTGGTAGCTCGCTCCGTCCATGATCCGCTGCTCTGCAGTGGTCCTTCGGCATCCTCTGCACACCCTGAAGCTACTACATCACCAAGCCAGCCAGCGCCACCTTCTTCTTCCTCTCCAGCGACCCGCCGCACCGAACGCCGCCCCTCTCCGCTGCCAGCTCACCTTAGCCGCTCGCCACCTCTGAAAAGTAAGAAATGAAACCACTAGCACCCATTACTACCTAATCTGCTACCTATTCAACCCATAATGCCCCTGTTCATCTTCTCTAGAGAGGTACCATCCCTGCCGCCGCCCCTCTTCGGTGGCAGCTCGCCTCAGTCCGCCTCCAGCCAAATCGATACCACCCGCCGGTGTGCCTCAGCCCCCTGGTGCTCACCTCGCCGTCAGCCAGACCTCCCCAGAGCTGCTTCGTCGGCGGCAAGCCTCTAAGGTAAAACCCCTGTTTTCCGTCACCGACATGTAGGGCCCCTTGCCATCCTCCTCGCCTCACACAGCCATGCCCTCTCACTGATAGAACGGCCCAGCATGTCAGCTGGTAACGCATTAGTTTGAATCCTTACCTAATGAGGAAAGGTGTATTCGATTAAGTGAAAGCGTACTTTCCTGATAAGGAATGTTTTATAATTTCAGTATTTATTCAACGTTAGCAAATTCAAACATTTGTAACTTCTGCTAGGAACCTCCAAATTTAATGAAACATATTTATAAATTCATTTTAAATCATGTATATTTATGATATGCAGAAACATTTAAATTTTAACATTAGTTTAAATTATTTAAATTTTAGCCAACAAGAAACCCTAATATGGCCTCCATTAAAAAATGTAAAACCTTAGAATATAAAATCATGGAATTATTCTAGCATGGTCCTCAGATTATAACAAACTAATTTATGCAAAAATATTTAATGTTTGAGCACAATTTAAATTATCTAAAATTAAAACTTGAGCTCACCTTCATCTAGTTACTAATACAAGTATACAAACCATTAATCCAAAAAATTTGAAATTTTGTTCACTTACTCCTGAGACCTTAATGAACACACCTATGCAAAAATATTTAATTCTGAACTCAATATCTAATTGTTTGAATTTAAATTATAATGGAGCCCTATTATGGTCTATAACATGAGTTAAAGAAAACATATATAATTGAATGATGAAATCATTTTTTTGTGAGCCTATGAGACCTTTAGAAACTTATTTGCATAATGATATTTAATTTTAAAACACATTTGGATTGTAAGGATTTAAATCTTAAGTAAAAACTTAAAATGGTTATTAAGATGAATAAATAAACCATAGCTCCATAAATCATGAGGTAAATTTTAGGATTTTCCTGTGGTCAAGATTGCTCCATTCTTGTAAAAACATTTGGAGTGGATTTAGTTCGAACCAAATTTAAGAATGTGATGCTTTCCATGCATAAAAAGTCAAATGGTGAAAACTTAGATCAAATAAACTCAAATATTGGTAAAACTAGTTTGGTTACAATCCTTAGGTCCCAAGGATCCAAAATGTACAAAAATATTTAGGTTTCACCATAGAAGGCATCAAATACTCGATAGTCAAAGTTTCAATGCGGGTTATATCCGAATAGCCATAACTTGTGCAAACGGACTTCAAATTCGATGAAACCAGATTTCTAGGATCTTAGAAAGTGATATTCTTTGTAGTTATGTAAAAAAATAAATCATATTTGTCGGGGACTGAAGAACCCCTGCCTAGTCAACAGATCAGTCAACAAACCCCTAGCTCGAGCTCGAGTTGTGAGGCCTCTGATCGCGTCATTGACCACGCAGCTCCCGCTCGACCTCGAGCTAGGGGGTAAGGAACCAGCTCCCGTCTGGGGGCTGTCAAGCTCGGGGATCTATATCGAGCATTCACACCGACGGTTACCAAAATCCTTAAATGATCCAGGGGCGACAATTCCAAGGTCAAACCAGACGTGGGCGACAATTCCGGGGTGGTTATGATCCAGATTTAGTGCGCATGAAGCCACTCTTTTGGGAATCTCTCCCGGCCGTTTCTGGTAACGGTCGGGAGAGGCATAAAACCCCCCTGAGACGAACACAGGGGGCAATACACACTCAAGCCTCGCATTTCACGACAGACAGACACACACACTCAGACTACAGGAGCTCAAGCCAGAGAGCATCCGTTGTACTCAAACATTGTGAATTTCTCCATCTCTAGGCAAGACTGGAGTAGAGCTATTACCTATTCTGGGGGCTCGAACCAGCATAATTTTTAGTGTCTCCCTCTTTTCCTCTTTTCTCCGACCATTGGAGTAGTGAGTCCATTTCCTCGGTGAGCGAAGCCAATTCTGGGTCCTGCATTCACATCAACCCCCATACACTTCTGCAGTCAGGCGATCTTGATCGCTGACAGCTAGTGCCCATCGTGGGGCCCAAAAGCTTCACTCATTCGGAGGAACATCAACACTTCAAAGACATGGTGCACATCGCTGGAGGACATTCGGCAAATTCAGGCTCGGATGCGGTTCCCGAGCGTGACGGCTCCATGTCCCTGTTTTCACCTTCATCACTGCTGTGAGAACAGTTCGTCTTCATGGCCGACAGCCGTGACGCAAGCGTGGAGGCGGAGGACTGTGACCCGAAGACTCCCGATGATGCTCGCCGGATGGCTCAAGTCGCTATCAATCAGGCCATAACTACTCTCTGACGAGAAGAACATGGGAAGGTTGGCACTTCATCCAAGCGGTCCAAGCTTCCTCGCTCGGGCAAACGTCTAAGTGATATCGCTCGGGTTATGACCGATCCCACTCGGGTGAAGTCAAATCTTTTTGGCCATGCTCTTGCTGATGAGCTCGACAAAGCCGTTGTTGAAGTCGTACCTTCACTGCACCGAAGTCGGCACTCTGGATCTCGCTCCCAGACGAGTGACGATAGCTCCTCGCGCAGGCGTTGGCGCCCTCGCCAATCGCCTTTGCGCTAGCGATCCCAGGTGATGAGGACATCACTCCTATGCATACGCCCGAGACTCCTCCAGTTGTGATGCAAGGACCCATCGCAAGAGCATGAGCACGGCAATTGAATCAACAGGTGAGCTCGTTCCTAAGTGCCTGTGTATATACTTGTGAGGATGGTATGCTACCTAATGATATTATTGATTACATTGTACTTAGGAACTTTGGAGAGGATCATGAAGGCCTTGGGAACCAGCAAGGGCCAGGAGGGAGGCAAGGAGGGCGTCCAAGTCAAGTTGGAGTCCCAATTCATCTCGGAGTCGGACTCCCAATTCAACTCGGAGTCGACTACCTCGGCCACCAGGAGCAGTGTACACTAAAATAATCGTTCAGGCCACAAACGGACTCCGATTTCAATGATCCACATATGTATCGAAAGCTAAGGAGATAATCTTTCCAATGGCACCAGTTTCAGGTCAATTGGACTTCGGAGTCAACGGGAATATGCAAAACAATCCAGAACACTTTTTTAGTCCGAGTTCGAGTCCAGTTCGGCCTCAGCAACAACACTGACTTTAAAGTGCCATAACTTTTGATTCCGGAGGGCTCTGGAGACCCATGAGTACACGTTTGAAAGATCTCAGAGTCTACTTTCCAAAGGATCTGGCCTCACCTCAAAACTCCTTCAGATGCATCCGAAAACTGCCAAAAACCAAACATTACTTTTTCAGTCCGAGTCAAACTCTAGTCAAAGTAGGCTTGGTGTTTTCAATTTGAGTTGTATTAGATCTCCAATGCTATGGATGACCCCCTCCTGCTCCCCTAGTATAAATAACCACCCAAACCCTCATCTAGGACTTGGGTTTTACTTAGATCAATTCTGTCTTTGAACAGTGTCGCCGTTCATTCGGTTTGTGAGACCCCAACTCGTGTGCTTAATATAATTCGCAATTTCAGATTGCTTCTTCTACGTTCTTGCTTGTGTTCTCGATTCGCATGTAGGGATAAGCCTTCTTGGCGAGGTCAACCGTGTTTGTGCATGGTTGATAACCAACGGAGCCGTGGTGTAGCGATTGCTGGGTTCGGATCGGTTCTGATCGGAAGCCGGATCGTCAACGTCGAGTCTCTACCAATCGACTTACCTCTACCTGTCGGAAGATCGGGCCACCGTGCGCATCAAGTGGTATCAGAGCCTTGGTTTCCCATCAGGTATCATTGTATCCCCTTTAGTTTTGTTTTGCCATCATCCTAGAGTCCAGAAAAATTGCCCCACAAAAAGTTCATCATCAATTCCGATGTCCTACAACCCTTTGAGCTTTGCAATTTCGTTTTCAGTATCGTATTGTTGAGTATTGATCCATAGTCATCGTCTTGTTGCTGGTTTGAGGTCGCGATTCTAGTTGCTAGTTGTCCCTGTCCGTTGCCCTAGTTCTTGTTTTGCATCAATTATCAACCCATCGTCGCCAACCCTAGAACCGAACCGAATTCTTCTCGGTTGGTCCTTGCCGCTGCTCTGCATTATAAAACCCATTCCGCAAACCCTAGATAGGTCACGAGTCGCCTTGTGTCAATTGCCCTGCACCGCTGGCCATCCTTTTTCACCCGCAAACCTAATCCTATTCTAGCCTAACCGGGAGAAAGATCTGAATTCGCGAGCAATTCCAGATTGTGCAGTGTTCACTAAAACTGGTATAACTTTTGCATACGAACTCTGATTTGGGTCTACTTTTTTTTGTTTCGAAGGGGACGACGACGCGCATCTGAAAATTCCAAAAAAAGCCTCTAAGACCAAGTTTCGGCACCCGGAAGTTTGCTGTCCTGTTTTGTCAATTCTTTTGGGCATCGGTTTCCTGTCGTCTATTGCTTCAAATTGTGAGATTTTTGTTTCTCCTCTGAGTTAAGAGATATATATTTGTGTTAGAAAAAAAAAGAAGTGAAAAAAATAAGAGGAGAGAAAGAGCCAAACCGGCAAAAAAAACAGAGAGAAGAGAAAGAGAAGTAGAAAATCAGAATTGCTTGCATCCTTTGAGTCCTTTGTGCTTTGATATATCCCTTACTAGGTTGAACTAGTTCTAGGAGCACGCTTAGGCCAGCAACTGTGACAAGAACTTTGAATCTTTATTCAGCTTTGCTAACTGTTTTCGAAATTTACTAATCCTTGCTACTATACTTTGCCTTCCAAGCTCCACCTTTCTTACGATCGGTTCGGGTTCAATTCGCAATCGCTACACTCAAGCTTATCACGGTATCACGAACCAGCCGCCGGTTGTACCACTGTTGCATTGGTAAGAACATTTGTAGGCGTGGTAAGGCGCTTGAGAGTGAGTGAAACCACCTTCGCCGCCAAAGTAGTTGATAGGGATTATACCACCGGTTGTTTTTGTTTCTCTTGTCTTTCTTTCAACTAACAATGGCAGGTAATGAGGAAGATGAGTGTGTTACACGGAACGAGCTTAACAACGCGCTCAATGACATCAACGCAAACATCGCAAGGATCGGCTAAGATAACGACCAAAGATTGGAGAGGATAGAGTGAAGCATCGCCAATCTTCTTACCAGGTTGGGAAATTTTGAGAGACAGCCGCCTCCCAATGGAGCTCGCAGAGTGGAAGATCAAGAAGAGTCTATCACAAGAGATGACGTGGATGGAGAGGGCCACGATGCCTTTGCCGCTCGCGCCGTTGCACAGGATGTGCGACAACAACAACGCCTGAATAACAACCGTCAAGGTATGGGAGGTAACAATTTTAAGCCTCGTAATGGTCGTGGACATGATGATTCTTTTGCTAGGGTTAAATTTACCATACCATCTTTTTCTGGTACTTATGATGCAGAAGTTTACTTAGATTGGGAAATGACAGTTGAACAAAAATTTAACTCCCATCTTGTTCTGAGATACATAGAGTTAGACAAGCTACTAGTGAGTTTAAAGATTTTGCTATCATTTGGTGGAATGAAATAGTAAATCTTTGGATTAGCACGTCGTGGGATAGATTAAAACAAGCCATGCGTAGAAGATTTGTTCCTCCTTCTTATAAACGTGATATGCGCAAGAAATTGCAACTCTTAAATCAAAATAATAAATCTGTTGAGGAGTACTACCAAGAGCTACAAATAGGCATGTTGCGTTGTGAGGTAGTTGAGGATGAGGAGGATAAGATGGCTCGTTTTTATGGGGGTTTACGGCGTGAGATTTAGGACATAATTGATTACAAAGAATATAATTCTATCAATAGATTGTTCCCGCTTGCTATGTTGGCAGAAAAAGAACTGCAGGGAAAACAACAAAGGCCAAGGAGCAATTTCGACAACATACCCACACCAAAGACGACGCTGGGGACAACCAAATCAGCGCCACCCCTTTCTGTTCGGTCTGCTGCCCTCTCCATGAGTAGGGCGCGTTCAGCATCACCATCACCGCCATCACGAGTACCCGAGGTGAGTAAATCTAACCATATGCAGGCACCAACAAAGAGTTCTTCATCGGTGGCTTCCACGGGTCGAACAACGGAAATTGTGTTGCACCGATGCAAGGGGATGGGCCATGTCATGAAGGATTGCCCAAGTCGTCGAGCGTACATTGCAACAGAATATGGTGGGTACATTAGTGCTAGTGATGTTGAGGATGAATATGCTCTTGCAGCTAACCTTGCAGATAATGAGGATGACCATGAGACGGGCGACGATGATGAGGAAATTTTAGGGACCGCTGCCACCGAGAATTATAGGACAATCATTGTGCAACGAGTGTTGAGTGCTCAAATGGAGCAAGCGGACAAGCTGCAACGCCATAATTTGTTTCAGATGTACCTCATCGTCAAGGACTGTCGTGTCCGTGTCATAATTGATGGTGGGAGCTGCAATAACTTGGTGAGTTCAGATCTTGTGGAGAAGCTTTACTTGCCCACACGTGCACACCCTCATCCCTACCATATTCAATGGTTCAATAACAGCGGTAAGGTGAAGGTAACACAAACTGCGAGAGTGCAATTTACCATTGGAACATACCATGATTTTGCTGATTTTGATGTAGTGCCTATGCAAGCATGTTCCCTTTTGTTAGGCCGTCCATGGGAATTTGATACTGATGCAATTCATCACGGTAGAAGTAACAAATACACTCTTATGCACAAGGGGAAGAAAATCACTTTACTTCCTATGACTCCTGCTGAAATTGTGCAATGTGACAAAGAGAGAGAGCTGAAAATGAGAGAAAGGAGAGTGCGCTAGAATCTGAAAATCATCAAGTGGCTAAAAATGTTTTCCCACCTAAGAAAGACAAGAAAGAACCTAGTTCTAGGTCCAAGGGAATTAAATTGAAGGGTGGTGTTATGCTTGCTACAAAATCTGACCTTGCTGAAATTAATGAGAATGATGCACCATGCTATGCTTTGATATGCAAAGAAGCTTTATTTTCATTTCATGATATGTCTAGCTCTTTGCGTCCTGCTGTCACTAACCTTTTGCAGGAGTATGAGGATGTGTTTCCAGCTGAGATACCCCCGGGGCTGCCACCTATTCGAGGTATTGAGCACCAAATCGACTTGATCCCGGGAGCGACTTTGCCAAACCGAGCTGCTTATAGGACCAACCCCGAGGAGACTAAGGAGATTCAGCGCCAAGTCGAAGATCTTTTGGACCGCGGGTATGTACGTGAGAGCCTTAATCCTTGTGTTGTTCCTGTTATTTTGGTTCCTAAGAAAGATGGCAGTTAGCGCATGTGCGTAGATTGTAGAGCCATTAACAATATCACAATAAGGTACCGTCATCCTATTCCTAAGTTAGACGATATGCTTGATGAGTTAAGTGGTTCTATAATTTTTTCTAAGGTTGACTTGCGTAGTGGATACCACCAAATAAGAATGAAATTAGGAGATGAATGGAAAACAGCCTTTAAAACCAAGTTTGGATTGTATGAGTGGTTAATCATGCCTTTTGGTTTAACTAATGCACCTAGCACTTTCATGTGCTTAATGAGCGAGGTTTCTGAGCTTTCATTGGAAAATTTGTGGTGGTTTATTTTGATGATATATTGATTTACAGCAAGTCGTTACATGAACATCTTGATCATCTACGTCATTGTTTTTGATGCTTTGCGTCTTTGCACGTTTATTTGGTAACCTCGAGAAGTGCACTTTTTGCACCGAGCAGTATCGTTTCTTGGCTATGTTGTGACTCTGCAGGGAATTGAGGTGGATGAAGCCAAGGTGCACATGATTAAGAGTTGGCCAACGCCCACGACGATTTCACAAGTGCGGAGCTTCCATGGACTTGCCAGATTTTACCGCCGCTTTGTGAAGGATTTCAGCACCATTGCAACCCCATTGAACGAGTTAGGGAGTTGTGTTCCATTGGGGGCAAGCACAGGAGAATGTCTTCAACATTTTGAAAGATAAGCTTACTAATGCACCTTTACTCCAACTTCCTAATTTTAATAAGACCTTTGAGCTTGAATGTGATGCTAGTGGGGTTGGAATTGGTGGTGTTTTGATGCAAGATAGTAAACCTGTTGCTTACTTTAGCGAAAAATTGAGTGGTCATGTTTTTAATTATTCCACGTATGATAAAGAATTGTATGCTCTTGTGCGATCTTTAGAAACGTGGCAACATTATCTTTGGCCCAAAGAATTTGTTATTCATTCCGATCATGAGTCGCTAAAACATATTCGCAGTCAAGTGAAATTGAATCGTAGACATGCTAAATGGGTTGAATTTATTGAATCTTTTCCTTATGTTATCAAACACAAGAAAGGCAAGGATAATGTGATTGCTGATGCCTTGTCTAGGAGATATACCATGTTGTCCCAACTTGATTGTCGTATATTTGGATTGGAATCAATTAAAGAACAATATGCTAATGATGATGATTTTAAGGATGTCTTGCTGCATTGCAAAGAGGGAAGAACATGGGACAAATATGTGATAAATGATGGATTTGTGTTTAGAGCTAACCGCCTATGCGTTCCAGTTGGATCCGTTCATTTTCTTTTGATACAGGAAGCTCATGGAGGAGGTTTGATGGGTCATTTTGGTGCCAAGAAGACGGAGGCCGTGCTGTCCGCTCACTTCTTTTGGCCGAAGATGAGGCGAGACATTGAGAGGTTTGTATCCCACTGCACTACATGTCAAAAGGCTAAGTCACGATTGAATCCACATGGTTTATATATGCCTCTTCCTGTTCCTAGCACTCCATGGGAGGATATATCTATGGACTTTGTTTTAGGACTGCCTAGGATCAAGAGGGGAAGGGATAGTATTTTGTGGTGGTTGATAGATTTTCTAAGATGGCTCACTTTATTCCTTGTCATAAGAGCGACGATGCTGTTAATATTGCTAACCTTTTCTTTCAAGAAATCGTTCGCTTGCATGGTATGCCTTCTACTATTGTTTCAGATCGTGATGCCAAGTTTTTGAGCCACTTTTGGAGAACTCTATGGAATAAATTGGGGACCAAGCTGCTGTTTTCAACAACATGTCATCCCCAAACCGACAGCCAAACCGAGGGCGGTACACTCCACCACCAAGATTTGAAACTGTTCATGGGAGAAGAAGATGAGCTTGAGTCGAGGATGACTCCACTTCAAGAGGGGGAGGATGATGAGGACATCACTCCTATGCATACGCCCGAGACTCCTCCAGTTGTGATGCAAGGACCCATCGCAAGAGCACGAGCACGGCAATTGAATCAACAGGTGAGCTCGTTCCTAAGTGCCTGTGTATATACTTGTGAGGATGGTATGCTACCTAATGATATTATTGATTACATTGTACTTAGGAACTTTGAAAAGGATCATGAAGGCCTTGGGAACCAGCAAGGGCCAGGAGGGAGGTAAGGAGGGCGTCCAAGTTAAGTTGGAGTCCCAATTCATCTCGGAGTCGACTACCTTGGCCACCAGGAGCAGTGTTCACTAAAATCATCGTCCATGCCACAAACGGACTCTGATTTCAATGATACACATATGTATCGAAAGCTAAGGAGGTAATCTTTCCAATGGCACCAGTTTCAGGTCAATTGGACTTCGGAGTCAACGGGAATATGCAAAACAATCCAGAACACTTTTTCAGTCCGAGTTCGAGTCCAGTTCGGCCTCAGCAACAGCATTGACTTTAAAGTGCCATAACTTTTGATTCCGGAGGGCTCTGGAGACCTATGAGTACACGTTTGAAAGATCTCAGAGTCTACTTTCCAAAGGATCTGGCCTCACCTCAAAACTCCTTCAGATGCGTCCGAAAACTGCCAAAAACCAAATGTTGCTTTTTCAGTCCGAGTTAAACTCTAGTCAAAGTAGGCTTGGTGTTTTCAATTTGAGTTGTATTAGATCTCCAATGCTATGGACGACCCCCTCCTGCTCCCCTATTATAAATAACCACCCAAACCCTCATCTAGAACTTGGGTTTTGCTTAGATCAATTCTGTCTTTGAACAGTGTCACCGTTCATTCGGTTTGTGAGACCCCAACTCGTGTGCTTAATATAATTCGCAATTTCAGATTGCTTGTTCTACGTTCTTGCTTGTGTTCTCGATTCGCATGTAGGGATAAGCCTTCTTGGCGAGGTCAATCGTATTTGTGCATGGTTGATAACCAACGGAGCCGTGGTGTAGCGATTGCTGGGTTCGGATCGGTTCTGATCGGAAGCCGGATCGTCAACGTCGAGTCTCCACCAATCGACTTACCTCTACCTGTCGGAAGATCGGGCCACCGTGCGCATCACCGGGATTCGTCCCAGAAGCCTCCACGCTGTCGTCCCCTGAACGCGACCCTAGGCAACGTTCGGCATCAACATAGCTATAGCAGCTCCTATTCAAATAGCAGCATGTCTGGGAGCCTTTCCCCAGACATTTCGCCCAGGCGTCGCAGGGTTCACAAACGACTGCGGTATCTCCCGAGCGATGCCCGCGTCCACTGTCACGACCAGCGTGGTCGTAAGTCCGGTCACCGTGATAACCGCGACTCTGGATCCAGCAACAGCGACCACCTTCTCCGACATGGTCCTGTTCCAGCCTATGGCTGCTAAGTGTACTTTGACGACCTTCGTTGGGTACACTGGTCGGCCCGATTCAAGCCCGCATTGATAGATCGGTTCGATGGGACAAAGAACCCCGACGAGTTCCTTTCGATCTACTCGACTGTGATTTTGGTGACCGGAGGAGACGAGGCAGTAATGGCCAATTACCTCCCTACCGTGTTGGATGGCGCCGCGCGTACCTAGCTTTTCAACCAGAAGCCTGCCTCCTTCCGATCGTTGCGCTAGATACAAAGTGCTCTTCACTCCAATTTCCAAAGCTGTTACGAATGGCCTGGAAGGGAAAAGGACCTAGATCACGTTATCCATGGCAAGAATGAGCCCATCCGCGACTTCGTGCGGTGGTTCATCCACACGAGGAACTCGATCTCGAGCGTCTCCGACGAGGCTGTGATCAAGGCCTTCAAGTTCGGTGTCCGTGACCGACGTCTCACCGAGAACCTAGAGTTCACGGTGAGGCTCAACGTTAATAAGCTGTTTCGCATGGCGGAACGGTACGCGGACGATGCAGTTTGCTGGAAGCGCGACTATGACCAAGGTAAGCTTGGTCTCAATTCTGGAGAAGCCGACCCATCTAGCGCCAAAAGCAGCGACCCGGGCCTGACTGCAAAGCGGAAGAGGGATCGCAAGAATGGTGGTGGTTGGCCGTGTGTGATCGTTGCAGCGAACGGCCAGCGTGAGGTGATGGAGATACGGGAACCAGTCCAGGAAGAACCCCGACCTCAACGAGGCCAGCCACGACCTCAACAGGTGCCACGCTGACCTCAGTAGGTGAATCGTCGGCCTGGGCCCTAGCGAATCGACGCCCAACCACAGTGTGCTGAAGGGTGACCAAGGTATGATGACGAAAAGTTCTGCCTATTTCACAGGGCCCAAGGCCATGACCTGCAAAACTGTAGGGCCTGGCAGAACACGCTAGACGTCTTTTATGACGGGCTTGGAGAGATGCCCACGCTCTCGAAAGTTGGCAAGCAACCCGATAGGGTCAATGCCGGTGGGGATCTAGATGACCTCGACCTGGAGTTCCAACAGGGCGATCACCGAATTGATGTCATTTTTGGCGGCTCGTCGGCATACCAGTCCTGGCATGAGCTCAAGGATGCCGCGCGCACCGTCTACCAAGCCATTGCCAGGAAGCCCATCTACCAACCTTGCAAATGGGCCGACAATTACCTTTTCATGGGAGGATGCCCCCAAGGTATGTTTAAGGACCTCAAAACTGCCCTGGTCATGACCCCGACCATCAGCAATACCATGGTCGGGCGGGTCATGGTTGACGGGGTAGTTCTCTCAACTTGCTCCTAGCGAGCACACTTGACCGGATGCAGATTCGCCGGCCTAAGGTCAAAAATATAGCGGTTTCGTTTCTCGGGATCGTCCTGGGAAGTTCGACCACCCCTCTCGGGCAAGTGGTCTTGCCCATCACCTTCGGTGACTCAGACAACTTTCGCACCGAGTTGATCACCTTCGAGGTGGTCGAAGGAGATCTCCCCTACAATGCCGCCCTTGGACGCCCGGCGTTGATTAAGTTCATGGCGGCGAACCACTACGGCCACCGCTGCATGAAGCTTCTAGGGCCCAATGGCATCATAACGGTATGAGGTGATCTCAAGGCGGCGCACGGGTGCGAAACCAAGGCCTTGGCTCTCGCCGGCATGCTGCCTCAGCGAGGTCCCGAGGCGATCACGAAGAATGCCCACCAGAAGGTGACAATCCAGTCCAGTGGTACGACGAAGGCTGTGCAGCTCGAAGAGAGCAACTCGAGCAAGTACGTTCACATCTCGACCGAGCTGAGTCCTAAATAGGAACTCGAGCTCATCACCTTCCTCCATGCCAACAAGAGTATATTCGCTTGGGAGCCAGCAGACATGCCAGGAGTCCTGAGGGAGGTGATCGACCACAAATTGCAAGTAAGGCCCGACTGCCGACCTGTGCACTAGAAGCTGCGTCGTTTCTCCCTCGAGAAAGTAGCTGTAATAAGGGAGAATCTTGACAAACTCTTGAGGACAGGCTTCATTCACGAGATTGACTACTCCGAATGGCTAGCCAACCCGGTCATCGTGTAGAAGAAAGGTTGGAAATGGAGGATGTGTGTTGATCACATGGGATTGAATTTGGCATTTCGGAAGGATAATTTCCCCCTTTCATGTATAGATTAGATTGTCGACTCCATTGCAAACGCCAAGATGCTGAGTTTCCTGGATGCCTACTCCGGATATCATCAAATCAAGCTGGCAGTCGACGACGAAAGTAAAATGGCCTTCATCACGTCGTTTGGGACTTACTGCTACACAACCATGTTATTTGGTCTTCGTAACGCTGGTGCAACGTTCCAGCGCCTGATGGCCAAGTCCTTCGCCCCTTAGATCGGCCGCAACCTCGAGGTTTATGTGGATGATATCATCGTCAAGAGCTCTTCTAGAGACAACCACGCCCGAGACCTTGAGGAGACCTTCACCAACCTGAACAGGCATGGGATCAAGCTTAATCCTGAAAAATACGCATTTGGCACCGCCTCGGGAAAGGTACTTGGCTACATGATCGGGGGCTCAGGAGTCGGCCCGAACCCAGAGAAGATCGAGATGATCGAAAAGATGGTTCCCCCGGCTTCAGTAAGGGAGGTGTAGTGTCTCACCAGTCGCATGGCCGCCCTCAGCCGATTCATCTCAACGCTCAGCGAGCATGGGTTACCATTCTTGAAGACTTTGCGTAAGCACGGGGCTTCGAGTGGACGCCCGAGGCGCAGCGATCCTTCGACGAGCTAAAGGTATATCTTTCGAGTCCACCTTTGCTCACAACCCCGCAGCAGACGAAAAGCTGCTGCTCTACCTCGCGGCCGTGGCTCAGGCTGTCAATGCCGTCTTGGTGGCCGAACAAGATGGTCGGTAGCATCCGATCTACTATGTCAGCGAAGTGCTTCACGGACCGAAGGAGCGCTACCCCAAGTCCAGAAGTTGCTCTACGCCCTCCTTATGGCTTCGCGCAAGCTCCCATATTATTTCCAGGTGCATTCAGTGATCATCCCGAGAAGTTTCCCGCTTGGTGAAATCCTAAGGAATTTGGTGGCCAGAGGTCACATCGCCAAGTGGGCCATGGAGTTGGCTGTGTTTGACATTCAGTTTGTGGCATGCGCGGCCATCAAGTCGCAAGTGCTTGCTGACTTCGTGGTCGAACAAACGTCACAGCCGGCTCCCAGGCTTGAGGTTGAGAAAGAAAAGCCCTGGGTCATGTACTTCGATGGTTCGAGATCTTTCAAGTGTTCGGGGGCTGGTATCCTCAATCTCACTCCACGAGGAGACAAACTAAGGTACATAGTTCGCTTTGGATTTCTGGCCACCAATAACATGGTAGAGTACAAGGCTCTCCTGGCGGGCCTCCAAGCTTGCAAGGCACTGGGTGTGTGCTGGTTGGTCGTCAAGGGTGACTCCCAGCTCATCGTCAACCAATTCAACAAAGATTACCAATGCTCAGAAGATTCAATGGCCAAATACCTCGCCATGGTACGCAAAATAGAGAAGTGGTTCCGGAATCTGGAAATCAAGCACGTGCCTAGGAAGGACAACTCCAGCGCCGATCTCCTATCCAAGCTCGGGTCGTCTGATGATGAGGTCCCTCCAGACGTCGTCCTTGAGACCTTGGCGGCGCTCTCGATCTCCGACCAAGAAGTCTTGGTCACCTTCCTTGAAGGTGTCCCCTTGTGGACCGAGCCGATATACAACTTCCTCGCGCGGGGCGAACTCCCATCCGACTCCACTGAGAGGAGTAGGATCACGTGCCAGGCATGTTCATACAAACTCATCGATGGCCAACTTTACCGTTGGAGTGCCTCTGGTGTCCTAACGAAATGCATCACCTCGGAGGAAGGTAAGTACCTATTAAACGACATCCACTCGGGTCTCTGTGGTGCGCATTTCTCTTTCAGAACAATGGTCGGGAAGGCCTTCCGCATGGGGTTCTACTGGCCAACGGCGCTCTAGGATGCTTGGGACATCGTCCGCACCTGTCAAGCCTGCCAGTTCCATGCTCAAAAGTCACATCAATTGGCCTACGCTCTCCAGACCATCCCGCTCGCTTGGCCCTTCTCGACATGGGGGCTCAACGTCCTCGGCCCTTTCCCCCAAGTGGTTGGTGGGAAGAAGTTCTTGTTCATCGCCATCGACACCTTCACCAAATGGATCGAGGCCGAATCTGTCTCGACCATCCCACTCGTCCGTAGTCACCAGGTATGGAGTTCCATGCATAGTTATCACTGACAATGGAACACAGTTTACCAGCGAACTATTCCAAGAATACTGCGAAGACATAGGCACGAAGTGTGCTACGCCTCGGTGAGCCACCCACAAAGCAACGGAGCAGTGGAACACGCCAAAGAATAGATTGTTTAAGGCATCAAGAAGCGAGTTTCAGATGAGCATGGACGATACGGCTGGACCTGGGTGGATGAGCTTCCCACCATTTTATGGTCCATTCGTGCCACGGTCAGCCGAGCAACGGGTTTACCCCCTTTCGGCTTGTATTTGGTACCTAAGCCGTCCTGCCTCCAGAGGTCACGCTGGGCTCTGCTAGGGTTAGCTTGGTCGACTAAGTCGACTTCGAGCAAGAACGATCTCTCGACCTTACCCTGGTAGAAGAAGTAAGATGCCGTGCACTACTACGATCAGTGCATTACCTGTAGGCTCATTGCAGACATGCGTCTCGATCGGTACGACCTAGAGGGCTCCTTGTTGGGGACCTAGCCCTAAGATGAATACAGGGCTCGTCCAACACTAACAAGTTATCCCCACAGTGGGAGGGCCCCTACAGAGTCGTTTCAACAGATCGCACGGGGGCTTACCGACTGGCGATGCCCGATGGCAGAGAGCTCTTGAACTCTTGGAACATTGATCAACTCTTGGAACTTGACAATGAATCTTTAATTGTCAAGTGTGCTTAACTTGTTAAGGACTTATTAGATAAGTCACAAAAAAGTTGCTTACAATGTTCTGTGATTGAGGGAGCCTTGGATAAAATTCAAGTCGAACTTAGGAAGAAGTTAGAAGACCAAGCCCATAGGATTAGAAATGCTCCTTGCATTTCTTGTGAAGCCCTCAACATTGAGGCAGCCGTGCTGAGGGAGAAAAATACACATGCTAATATTCCTTCTCTTCCTGGATCTTCTTCCTCTCCTCTTCCCTGCTCTTCTTGTGCCTCTCTCTTCTGGGAGTGTGAGTGTCTTATGAGCACTCTCAAGAAGTTTGTAGGAAGCAAGAAGAAGTTTAATCTCATTCTAGACCAATCCAAGATTAGACGATTTATTCAGGTTCTAAGATTTGACTACTTGGAGCATGCTAGGACTCATCCTCCTACCATTGTGCGTGGCTCCAAGAGTGGTGAGATTGTAGTTGCTCCCAGAGTGAGCACTACTATGTTTAGGTCTGCTGGAGTTGTCCATGGGATCACTAATCAGAAGGTTGCTCCTCCTGCTACTTCAGCCTTTGGTAAGGAGAAGTATACATGAACCTTCTATCAAAAGGATGGACACCTAGTAGATTTCTACTTCAGGCATGCTAAGATCATGAGGTGCGAGCGTGTTGCTTCTCTTAGGGGTATTCAGGGTCATCCCCAGACTCTGAGTGCTCCTAAGGCACACACTACTATTAGACAGGTTAGAGAGTCGCCTCTTTTTGGGAAGCGTACAGGACTTGGTTTCCATACTGTTCATTCGAGTTTTAGTCCTAGAGCTGCTCGTAGTCAGTCTTACCGACGTCGTCTTGATATTCCTTATTTTTCCCATCAAGGTAGATATCAGCAGCGTGAGGTGTTTTCTGATAGGAGAGTCAGGCAGCTTCACTGAGATGGTCCAGCCTTTGCACCACTGTGGGTCAACCCAGTCTCAGCTCCTAGACCTTCCACTAGGGTTGCTACTTCTGATCTTATGAGAGTTGAGTGTCAGAGAGATACTAGAGTCCAGTCTTCTTCCTCTATGGCTGGTACTTTAAGGTGTCGTGTGGTTCAATATTGGGTTCCCAAGTCTTCACTTTATCCCAGTACTCACTCCTCTCTCTCTCTCTTTTGGCTTGATCAGGTCCGTCGGATGGGGAAGGGAGATGTTTGGATTGTTGACTCCGGTTGTTCTCGTCATATGATCGGAAACTCCCGTTGGTTCTCTTCTCTAGTCTGAGCCCCTGGTGATGAGTTGATCACTTTTGGGGATGCTTCTTCAGGTAGAGTCATTGCCAAAGGTATTGTTTGCATTAATGAAAATTTTATTCTTAAGGATGTTGCCTTGGTAAGTAAGCTGCATTATAATTTACTTTCTGTTTCTTAGCTTATCGATGACTCTTTCGAGGTAAGCTTTAAGAGCAGTACTTGTGGAATCTTTGATTCATCAGGGGAGTTAGTTTGCAGGATTTCTAAATTTAGGAGAGTCTTTCGTGCTGATTTTTTTGCTTCTTCTGGAGACTCTTCATTGTTTGATAGCTTCTGAGTCCCGTGATCTCTCCTTCTACCATAGGAGACTTGGTCATATTAGTTTTAATCATTTGACCAGAGTTAGCAGCTATGATCGTGGTTTGCCAAAACTCAAGATGGTCAAAGACTTAGTTTGCTCTCCCTACTGACATGGAAAGATGGTTATTGCTTTTTATCCCCCAGTCACCGTAGTGATGACTGATGCACCAAGACAGCTTTTACACATGGACACTGTTGGTCCAGCTAGAGTGCAATTAGCGGGAGAAAAATGGTATGTTCTTCTCATTGTTAATGACTTTTCGAGGTATTTTTGGGTATTTTTTACAGTCTCAAAGGATGAGATATTTTCTCACTTCAAGGGTTTCATCCGTAGGTTGTCTATTGAGCTTCCCAGTGCCTTATGAGCCATATGCAGTGATAATGACACGGAGTTCAAGAATTCCTACTTTGAGAGTTTCTGTGTGGTGTCTGGGTTAGATCATCAGTTCTCCTCTCCATATGTCCTTCAGCAAAATGGCGTAGTGGAATGGAAGAATTGGACCCTAGTTGAGATGGCCAGGACGATGCTCGACTAGTACAGTACTACTAGGAAGTTTTGAGCTGAGGCTATAGCTACTGTTTGCCATGTTTCAAATTGTGTTTTCTTGAGAGCACATTTGCATCGCACTTCTTATGAGTTGAGGTATGGCAAAAGCCCAGTGTATCTCATTTTCACGTATTTGGTTGCAAATGTTTTATCTTGAAGTTTGGTAACCTAGATAAGTTTGAGTCTCATTTTGATGGTATTTTGGTAACCTAGATAGGGTCTATAGTTGTGATGCGAATAGGATCATAGAGACCTATGATGTGACATTTGATAAGGCTAGCCTAGGAGCTAGACCTGATATTTCAGGCTCTTCTTATCCCTCCGAGACCATCTTCGTAGAGGATGAGGATGATGGAGATGATAGTGTTTCACCTGATCCAATCCCCTCTACATCTGATGTGCCTCCTGTTTCCATTTCTGCAGCTCAGGGATACCCTCCTTTGCCTTCGAACACTCCTTCAGCGGGTGGCTCTGTTCCTACCTCTTCTGTTCAAGAGGTAGAGGCAATTCTGCTTTTGGTCCTTTCCATCATATCTAGAAATCTCATCAACCTGATCAGATCATTGGTGATCTATTTGAGCGTGTGATACGCTCAAAATCAGGCTTATCTTCTTTATGCCTTCACTCTGCCTTTGTTGCCTCGTTTGAGCCAAAGGATGTTACTCATGTATTGTCCGATGAATCATGGACTAATGCTATGTGTGAGAAACTAGAAAACTTTAAGAGGAACAAAGTCTGGCAACTTGTAGAGCCCCCATCTAGTCATAATGTTATTGGGACCAAGTGGGTGTTCAAAAACAAGAAGAGTGAGGATGGGGTGGTCATTTGCAACAAGGCTAGGCTAGTTGCACAAGGCTTCACTCAGGTTGAGGGTCTTGACTTTGAGGAGACCTTTTCCCCTGTAGCTAGATTAGAGGCGATTAGAATCCTACTTGCATTTTTTGCACCCCATGGCTTCAAGCTCCATCAAATAGATGTCAAGAGTGTATTCCTCAGTGGCTTCATTGAGAAAGATGTGTATGTCAAGCAACCTCTAGGATTCGAGAACTCTAAGTACCCAAACCATGTCTACAAGCTTTCCAACGCCTTGTATAGACGTAAGCAGGCTCCTAGAGCTTGGTATGAGAGTCTTAAATCCTATCTTCTCAGTCGTAGTTTTAAAATGGGTATAGTAGACAAAAATTTATTCATCAGACACCAGGATTCTCATTTCCTTCTCGCCCAGATTTATGTGGACGATATTATCTTTGGTGGCTCGTCTCAGTATCTTGTGTCTCATTTTTCTGAGGTGATGAGCATAGAATTTGAGATGAGTATGATGGGTGAGTTGAGCTAGTTCCTCAGCTTCCAAATCAAGAAAACTCGGGAGGTTCTTTCCTGCAGCAAGGTAAGTACACTCGGGACCTTTGAGGTAGTTTGATATGTCTGATGGAAAGTCTGTGATGACTCCTATAGCCACCACTGCTGTCCTCGAGCCCGATGAGGATGGTGAGCTTGCTGATTAGATGGAGTTCTAGAGAATGATTGGCTCTCTCATGTATCTCACTGTCTCTCGGCTAGACATACACTTTTTCGTGTGTATGTGTGCTTGCTTTCAGGCTTCTCCTCGCATCTCTCATCACCAGGCGGTGAAGCGCATCTTCAGTACCTTCAAGCTACTATTGATTATGGTATTTGGTACTCTTCTTCCTCTTGTCTATCCCTTAGAGCCTTTTCGATGCTAACTTTGCTAGCTATAGGATAGATAAGAAAAGCACTTCTGGCACTTGCCAATTCATTGGCACTTCTCTTATTTCTTGGTCATCTAGGAAGCAGTTCGGAGTTGCACAGTTTACCGCTAAGGCCAAGTATTTTGCTGTAGCCAAGTGCTTTGGATGAGATTGACCTTACGGGACTTTGGGTTAGAGATAGAGAGTGTTTCACTTTTCTGTGATAACACTTCTGCTATTTGCATTGCTAAGAACCCAGTGCAGCACTCCAGGACCAAGCACATTGATATCACTTTTTTAGAGACCATGTGGAGAAAGGAGACATACTGCTTCAGTTTGTGGAGAGTGACCACCAGTTCGCTGATATCTTTACCAAGCCTTTGGAAGCTCTCGGTTCGTTGCCTTAAGGAGTGAGCTTGGAGTCGTGTGCCCTTACGGCCTTTTGTGAGGGGGAGCTGATCTGTATATTTTGTATTATATATTTTTGTTCAGTTTTTCATTTCTTTTGTCTTGCTCTGGGTGCTTATGGGTTTTATTCTCTAGAGTTTTGAGTTCACTTCACTTAAACTTCTGGCATGCTTTGCATGAACCTCTCATCTTGTGCTTTAGGTTGCTATCATGCTTAATTAGCTGTTCTCTCTTCTCTCTAGGTTGAGTTCCCTCACAGTCCTATAAGTCTAGCAGGTGTTGGGCCCCCTAGGTAGACAGGGTTTGTGTACACTCCTTAGTTTGGGATCTAAACGCAGCTTTCATATGTCAGTCATTGGAAAAGGTGAGAGCGAGTCTGAGCCGTAGTATTCTCTACTATCTTTTCTATGCTCTATAGCCACCCAGTTCGCAGTTTCCTAACTTCTTCTCTCCATTTCGTGTTTCTGGTTTATGATTGAGTTATTTTGGATTATTCAATTGATATCATTTTTTAGCTTAATCTTGCTAATAACTCAACTTGAACCAGATTTATGCTTAAAATTGAATCACATGTTAAGGGGGAGTTTAAGAATCTATCTCATGCATTTCATATAGACTTGATTTTTTGTTTTGGGAGCTTTGCCTATTATGCAAATGATCCATTTTTCATGTTATACACCATGCAACATTATTTAAGAAAATGACTAACTTAGATATGTCCAAGTTTATTTATCTTGCTAAGCTTGCAAAAATTGAAAATGAGCTTTAAGAAAAACTTGATAAAACATATTGTGTTTACTTGCTAAGTTTATTCTCTAGGTGTATTTGCCATGATTTTTGAAATTCTGGAATTCCCTTGAGTCCTTATAGCAACTTGGATGAATCTTGTTTGATCCATACTTGAGTTCTTCACTAGCTTAACAATCAAAATGCTAAAATGAAAGTGAAACAAAATTGACTCTTTTTGTGCGTATTAGACTCAACACCTGTAACATCCCAATTTTTGACATTTTAATTATTTAATATTATTTTATTGCAATTTATGATTTTTGTGAATTTTTAGATTTATTTGGATTTTCCGAGATTTATTGGAATTATTTCAAATTAAAAATATATTACTTTCGTTGAGAATTAATTATAAAAGAAAAGTTTAAAATAAAGTTTTACCCAAAATATTTTATTTAAGTCCAGAATGTCTCAAAGTATTTTTGAGATTTTTCTTGGAATTTTTAGAATATTTTTACTACCTTAAATAAATTGAATTATTTGCTCGGATTAATTTTAATTGGAAAAACCCGAAAAAACCTGTATGAATAGTACTGGGCCAAAGCCCATTACTGTGCGGACCGATCGTGAAACGGGAGGGGTGACGTGCGCCGTTGGATTGAAATCCAACGGTCCATAGTGAGCCGCGTCATTTAGAGAAACCCTAACGATCACAGTCGTCGGATTCTCATCGCACGGTCCTCGTTAGATCATACCGATTCGGAAACCTCCTTTCACCCGAGCCGTCGGATCAAGATCGTGCGGCTGATCATTGTCGTCTCCGAGCTGGATTACGCCGCCGCCGTCTCCGAGTCAAACACCGCCGCCGCCGCTAAACTTTCCAAGATTTCCGCACCGTGCCGAGTATTTAAGGGCACCAGACCCCTTCCCAAGAATCCCCACAAGTCGCCGCACATCTTCGCTGTTGCGTTGTAGCCGGAGGATCACCGAGGAAGCCACGCGTGCTCGCCGAAGTCGCCGAGGAGTTTCCGTCGTGAATTCGTCGCCGCCGGTGATTCTTCCGTCGATCTGAGGCCAGCTCCGAGTTCCCCGCATTGCACCGCGTCGGATTCATTGCTTCTTCGCCGCCGGGGTACGCCAAAACGCCGTTGGGCTCGTCTTCGTCCTCAGCTCCGATGGAGCCGCGCCGCTGCTTCGTCCTCGCCGGATTCGAGCTTCGTGGACCATCGGATCACCATCGCACGACCGGAGTTCGTCCACGTCGCCTCGGTGCACAGTAATTAACTCGGTAAGATTTCCACAGTTAGATTCGGATCGTGTGGTCCAGAGCAACCCACATCATTTAAGTGCACAGTAAAGTGCTCGGGTAAATGTTGGTCGTCCGATCTAGATCGGATGGTGATGGTTTAGCCATGTCACCAATTTACCGGTGGCCGTTAGATTGGTATCCAAGGGTCCAGATTATGCCACGTATTGACCGTACTGAGCCGGCACCACGCTGACGTCAGGTGACATCATAAATTCGGATTTTTCTTTATAAAAATAAATCTATTAAATCTGGAAATTCAATTTAATTTATTTTCAAACATCAAAATGCTATAACTTTTGCATACGAACTCCGATTCAAGTTATTCAAATTCCTAAAAATTTGTAAAATTGAGGTCTATCCAATGGTGATTTTTTTTGGATTTTTAGAATTTGTTTGGTTTTTGATTTTGGTGTTTATTTGCGATTTCTTCTCGATTCGCGTAGATATTGAATTGTGCGAGGCTTCGGAGGAGGAATTTGCAACTCAGGAACAATCCTTAGACCAAGGCCAGGAGCTTAAGCAAGGCAAGTTGTGCTTTGATCATGTTGCACCCATGTTTGCAAAATTGCTATTTTGATTTACTTTATTGCATGATATTTTATGCGTATGAATGATTTCAACTTAAATTTGGGATTAGTTAACATACCCATTGAATTACACCCTACCTTGTTATTTGTATGCCATAATCCACTTGTTACCTTAGGTTGGTTCACTAGAGTTGGTTAATACTAAAATCAACATGACTGGTTAGATCGGAATAGAATGCTTAGCCATGCCACGTCATCACATGTGCATGAAATGTCGATTATTAATTTTGACTAGTGGAATATGGAACAGGGATGTTAACTTGTGTGTCATGTGCGGTCACACAAGGAGATTGAGTTGTCGTGGCGGGGAGGTCACACAACGATGTTGATTTGTGAGTAGCACGTGGTGCTTGGTAACCAACCGGGTGGTAATCATTTTACGATTGAAGCAAGTGGAAGGGGCAAGTGTGCCAGGGTGGGCTCAGTGGAGCTGAGGGTATGTGTAAGTCTTGCTTTAATCAAACCTAAGGACGTAACCTTGCGAGCCTTTGACCTGAGTCAATCATGCAACCACATGTCTGTTATGGGGTAGCCTAGCTGACTAATTTGCAAATGCTTAGCTTGAGTGCTATCGTGGTGGTGTGAGTCCGGGTGTACGGAGAAAACTCACATGGCGCAAGAGGGGGCCTGTTGTGGTGGTGTAACCCTTGGTGTTGAAACCTCGGCGGGTAGCCTTGGGTTAAGAGGATGCATTGTAAAGGCTATGTTATAATCATTCGCCTGTGTGGTGCATGGTTGTATCATGTGGGTAAAGTGCATAACCTCTGCAGAGTGTACAAACTATTCGGATAGCCGTGCTCACGGTATTGAGCAATGCTCGGGAATTACAGTCAAGGGGTAGTTAATTAAAATAGACAACTGGAGGGGATGGCAGGATGCCATATGGATAATGGAACTTGATTTAGGATGAAACTTGGGTTGATTTGAGAACAATAGAATCTACTTACTGTTATTATTTGGTTTTATTGTCTTTTCAATCTATGTAATGTATGTGTTCTTAAATACTGCTTTAGTGCAAAATGAACTACTTAGCCATTCCTTTGGAATAAGCCTGCATATAGCTATAATGGATTTGCATTTTGTGCACAACTTGTTGAGTACGTGTTGGTGTACTCACCCTTGCTTAACAACCAACATCAGTGGAGGAATCATCGCCTGTGCTGGAGAAGGATTTTCAGGTGGACGTGAGTCACTAGGCCAAGCCTTGTCAGTCACCTGTGGTGTACTGATGTGTCGCTACGTCTTCTACTATTTTTCCGCTGCATTCGTCTCAAGTTTACTTCAGTCTAGCCCATGTGGCTGAATAATGTAAGTGATCATAAGATCATACACTAGTTATATCAAATGAATAAAGTCTTATTGTTCTTATCGTTATGTATTGATTTGATGCTTACTGATGTTAAGCTGTGTGCACTAGCATTGATCCTGGGACTAGTGCGGTAAAACACAGTGGATTCGAATTAGTGAATTCGGGTCCTTACAGAGGTGGTATCAGAGCATACTGACTGTAGGACTTGGCCCTAGTTGGTAAAGTGTCCAAAACTATTTTCTAAAGGAAAAGTCTAAAATGGATTAAGACAACACTCTCAACTCATCTTATTCTCCACTCCTTACCTTTGCTGAAATCTACCTCAAATTTTTCGGAGTGGCCGTTTGAAGTTGAAGACTTATCTATTTCTCTTTTAAATAGATGAGGAGGACACCGTCATACGTAGAGTGCGAGGGAGGCTACGCAACAGAGCTCTGGAGGGTGCTCCAAGTTTTGGGAGGTTTCGCCAAACCAACGTATCAAGGCCGAAGTTGGATCGTCAATGGAGCCAGAAGAGGGATGGTGTGCAAGCTTCTAATCTACGCTAGAAACGGGGAGAATGAAAGCCAACCTATCAGCATCACGGTGAGAAGAGCCAATTGGCAGATCGGTATCCAGGAGGCATCACGACTTGCTCTACGGAGGATCTGCTACAACTACTACCATGAGCTGGAGGACACAGCGTTCAGACTCCACCCCATGGTTTGAGATGCTTGGCGTTCATACGTCACACGAAAGGAGGATACTACTACAGTACACTTAGCACTATTTGCAGCTGCTCAAGAGGCTCATGTCAGTGACACCGACACAGAATTAAGGATGGCTTACGAAGCGCTCAGAGTTGCAGAGAAGGAACTGCACGAGACCCAAGTAGCTTATGAGGAGAGAATCATGGAGCTCGAGGAGGCATTACGAGAGAGAGGCCACGCTACACCATCATCATCCGAGGAGATGAAGTCTGAGTTCGAGGAACCGGAAGCATCACCGATTCTTGGGACACCGAGATCGATTCGCGCAAGACACCACTCACGCTTGATATACCCACCAAGAAGTTCCCGTGGAGGATGGCTCGAGGAGTGAGAATCTTAGTTTAAGTGGAGACTCAAAGTATTGAGTCGCGTCGAATAGAATAGTTTTACCCAAATGTAATAGACGTTAAGGTTGAGTGTTTAGTTTGGATTTTTATGTTTGCTAAGTGTGCAGTATGTGTTGCAAGCTTTTAGGCTTTTGTAAGCAACCATACCAAGTATAGTTAATAAAAGATATAAAGTTGGGTTTAACCTATTTCCCCCGCTTTAGAAATCCTTGCATCTTATCTATGCAATTCTACCTCTCCTAACCTAAAAACAAATCAAACAGATGGTGAACACTCGCGGTAACAATGGTGCTTCAGGAAGTGGCCTTCGCCGGAATGATGGGTTCAATGATGAAACGCCACTGCAACCAACACCGCCAGTAGATATGCAGAATTTGGAAGCTTTTATAGCCGCGCAAACTCAACTTATGCAAACCATGATGCAACAAATGCAGAATATGACCAATCAAGCCATGGGCAACACTAACATACACCAAGGCAACAATGGGCCGTGTTCTCATTCTAAGCTTTCAGATTTCATGAGAACCCGTCCTCCAACATTCTCAGGCAATGCTAATCCTTTGGAGGCCAATGATTGGTTGAGAACCATTGAGAGGAAATTGCATATCACGCAGTGTGAGGGAAACAAGAAGGTGTTGTATGCTTCACACCAGCTAGAAGGTACTGCCGCAGAATGGTGGGAGAACTATTGCGCCGCACATGAAGCCCCACAAGAGATTACTTGGGAAGAGTTCTCAGCTGCCTTCCGTCTCATGTACCGGAAGGAATGATGGATCTTAAGAAGGAGGAGTTTAGGGCTCTGAAACAAGGAGGCCAGTCAGTGGCAGAATACCTAAATAAGTTTACCCAGTTGGCACGATATGCACCAGAGGATGTGGCCACAGATAAGGCTAGACAGTCTCGTTTCTTGAAGGGTTTAACTTCTGGATTACAGGTGGGACTGATCACCCACAATTTTCCTGATTTTCAGGAGTTAGTTAATAAAGCTTTGATCCTTGAGGATAAGCGTAAGGAATTTGGTGAAGATCGTAAGCGCAAGATGGCTAGTCAGGCAGGGCGACCTAATCAACTTAGATTAAGGATGACACCACAACAGTTTGCCAGAATTCAACCCCAGTGGACCAACAAGACATCAACTCCATCATCTCGCCCCACTAATCAAAATTTCCAAACACTAGCACCAGGAAGCAATGCACCGGCAGGAAGTCAGCAGACCGCTGTCAAGAAATGTTTCTCTTGTAACGAGCCAGGACATTTCGCCAACAAGTGTCCAAAGAAAGGAAATGTTACTCCAGTCCACTTCAACCTAGGAACTACCCCAGCTAAAGCCCTAGTGACAGGAAGTAATCGAGTACCAATATAGCCAGGAGCATCGCCTCAAACGACAATGCGTGGAAGAATCAATCACATCACGACGGGTAAAGACCAGGACGTCGTAGAAGTTGTGTTGGAATTGCCCGACGTCGACGCCGCCGCTGATCAGCAAGAAGACGACTCTCTCTTCGTTAACCAAAATCAGGAGAGCGAAGATAGCTATCCAAAAGCCTGCAACCCTCCATTCGATATCTGCGGTGAAGGAGGTGAAGAGGAGGAATAGCCAGACGCCCAGGATCACGTGTCTTCACGATTTTTGTTTAGCCTAAAGTTTAGTTACCAGTTTAATGTTGCCGTCGCTATATGACCTATGGGCCCAGTTTTTGTAATAATGAGATACGCCAGGCAGTACTCTGGGTTTAATATTTAGTTACCGCTTAGTTATGATCTAGACTGCTATGATCTGTGCGTACCAGCTTGAGTCATGAACATGATGAATAAAGTATTCATGGAGTATTCGGATAAATTTGTGGTTGTCTTTATAGACGATATCCTTGTGTACTAAGTCAGAAGAAGAGCATGCAGAACATTTGAGATTGGTACTAGAGAAATTGCGAGAACAGCAGCTATATGCCAAATTCAGTAAATGTGATTTCTGGAAGAAGAAAGTAGAATTCCTTGGTCATGTAATGACAACCAAAGGAGTTGCTGTGGATCCAAGTAAAGTGGAAGCTGTGTTACATTGGGAGTAGCCAAGGACAGTTACTCAGATCCGTAGTTTTCTGGGAATGGCGGGATATTACCGTCGGTTCATAGAAGGATTTTCGACGATTGCGAGACCCCTTACGCATTTGTTAAAGAAAGAAAAGAAGTTTGCATGGACGCTAGAGTGCGAAAAGAGTTTTGGGGAGTTAAAGAAGCGATTAACATCTGCACCGGTGTTAGTATTGCCGGATGTGCAGTGTGGCTTTGACATTTATTGTGATGCATCAAGGCAGGGACTTGGTTGCGTTTTAATGCAGAATGGCAAGGTTGTAGCCTACGCGTCAAGGCAATTGAGGCCATGTGAAGGAAATTATCCGACGCATGATCTGGAGTTAGCCGCCATAGTGCATGCTTTAAAGATATGGCGTCATTATCTCATAGGAAATAGATGTGAGATATATACGGACCATAAGAGCTTGAAGTACATATTTACCCAGTCAGACCTTAATATGAGACAGAGGAGATGGCTAGAACTAATTAAGGATTATAATGTCGGAATCCATTATCATCCTGGAAAAGCTAATGTGGTAGCTGATGCTTTGAGTCGTAAAGGCCACAGTGCAAATTCGTTAATAGCCAGTGATCAACCGGAGTTATGTGAGGAATTTCAGAAGCTAAGATTAGAAGTTGTGCCGCAAGGATTTGTAGCTGCTTTAGAAGTAAAGCCAACCCTTGAGGATCAAATTAGGAAAGGGCAAGGTAATGATGAGAAGATCAGCAAGATCAAGTCTAAGAGAGAAGAAGGTTTAACCGAAAATTTCAATATAGACGAACAAGGAACCCTGTGGTTTAAAGGTCGGATTTGTGTGCCAAATGAGAAGGAGCTTAAGCAACTGATCCTTGAGGAAGCACACGATTCTAAGTACTCTATTCATCCTGGAAGTGCCAAGATGTATCAGGACCTTAAGAAAAGATTATGGTGGCCAAGTATGAAGCGTGAAGTGGCAGAGCATGTTGCATTATGTGATGTATGTCAGAGAGTAAAGGCGATGCATCAAAAGCCCGCAGGACTTTTGCAGCCATTGAAGATTCCTGAGTGGAAATGGGAGGAGATTGGTATGGATTTTATCACTGGGTTGCCCAAGACTCAAAGGGGTTATGATTCTATATGGGTCATCATTGATCGGTTGACCAAAGTTGCTCATTTCATTCCAGTGAAGACAACTTATTCACGGGATCAATTGGCAGAACTATACTTGTCAAGGATTGTATGCTTACATGGTGTGCCTAAGAAAATTGTATCGGATCGAGGTACCCAATTTACCTCAAGATTTTGGGATAAATTGCATTAAGCAATGGGAACTCGTCTGAATTTCAGTACCGCTTACCATCCGCAGACAGATGGTCAGACAGAAAGAGTTAATCAGATTTTAGAAGATATGCTGAGAGCCTGTGCGATGTCGTACCGTACATCTTGGGATAAATGTTTGCCATATGCGGAGTTTAGTTATAACAATAGTTATCAGGCTAGTTTGCAAATGTCGCCATTTGAAGTCTTATATGGTCGTGCTTGTCGTACCCCGTTGAATTGGAATGAAACGGGGAGCGTTCAGTATTTGGGCCTGAAATGCTCAGAGAAGCCGAAGAACAAGTTGCCATGATCAGAGAAAGGCGAGAATAGCGGTCAAGGTAGAAAACTCTGGCCGACAATAAATCGACGAGTTGAGTTTCAAACCCAACGATTTCGTGTATCTGAAAGTCACTCCCTTGAAAGGTGTAAGAAGGTTCAACGTCAAAGGAAAACTCGCACCTAGATATGTTGGGCCATTTAAGATTTTGAGCCGCCGAGGAAAGGTTGCGTATCAGTTTGAGTTGCCCCAGTCATTAGCAGGAGTTCATGATGTGTTTCATGTGTCACAGCTTAAGAAATGTCTCAAAGTGCCAGCAGAACAAACGCCGTTAGGAGCAATTGAATTGCAAGAAGATTGATTTACAAGGAGCAGCCGATTAAGATTCTGGACATAATGGAGCGTAGGATTAGAAATAAGTCCACTCGCTTTTGCAGAGTGCAATGGAGTAATCATTCGAAAAATGAAGCAACCTGGGAGTGTCAAGAAGATCTGAAGGCAGAATTCCCAAACCTATTCTCTAGTCAACCGTTAATCTCGGGGTCGAGATTCTGTTAAGGGGGGAGGTTTGTAACATCCCAATTTTTGACATTTTAATTATTTAATATTATTTTATTGCAATTTATGATTTTTGTGAATTTTTTGGATTTATTGGATTTTCTTAGATTTATTGGAATTATTTCAAATTAAAAATATATTACTTTCGTTGAGAATTAATTATAAAAAGAAAAGTTTAAAATAAAGTTTTACCCAAAATATTTTATTTAAGTCCAGAATGTCTCAAAGTATTTTTGAGATTTTTCTCAGAATTTTTAGAATATTTTTACTACCTTAAATAAATTGAATTATTTTCTCAGATTAATTTTAATTGGAAAAACCCGGAAAAACCAGTATGAACAGTACTGGGCCGAAGCCCATTACTGTGCGAACCGACCGTGAAACGGGAGGGGTGAAGTTCGCCGTCGGATTGAAATCCAACGGTCCATAGTGAGCCGCGTCATTTAGAGAAACCCTAACGATCACAGCCGTCGGATTCTCATCGCACGGTCCTCGTTAGATCATACCAATTCGGAAACCTCCTTTCACCCGAGCCATCGGATCAAGATCGTGCGGCTGATCGTTGTCGTCTCCGAGCTGGATTTCGCCGCCGCCGTCTCCGAGTCAAACACCACCGCCACCGCTAAACTTTCCATGATTTCTGCGCCGTGCCGGGTATTTAAGGGCACCGGACCCCTTCCCAAGAATCCCCACAAGTCGCCGCACATCTTCGCTATTGCGTTGTCGCCGGAGGATCACCGAGGAAGCCACGCGTGCTCGCCGAAGTCGCCGAGGAGTTTCCGTCGTGAATTCGTCGCCGCCGGTGATTCTTCCATCGATCTGAGGCCAGCTCCGAGTTCCCCGCATTGCACCGCGTCGGATTCATCGCTTCTTCGCTGCCGGGGTACGCCAAAACGCCGTCGGGCTCGTCTTTGTCCTCAGCTCCGGTGGAGCCGCGCCGCTGCTTCGTCGTCGCCGGATTCGAGCTTCGTGGACCATCGGATCAGCATCGCACGTCCGGAGTTCGTCCACGTCGCCTCGGTGCACAGTAATTAACTCGGTAAGATTTCCACAGTTAGATTCGGATCGTGTGGTCCAGAGCAACCCACGTCATTTAAGTGCACAGTAAAGTGCTCGGGTAAATGTTGGTCGTCCGATCTAGATCGGATGGTGATGGTTTAGCCACGTCACCAATTTACCGGTGGCCATTAGATTGGTATCCAAGGGTCCAGATTATGCCACGTATTGATCGTACTGAGCCGGCGCCACGCTGACGTTAGCTGACGTCATAAATTCGGATTTTTCTTTATAAAAATAAATCTATTAAATCTGGAAATTCAATTTAATTTATTTTCAAACTTCAAAATGCTATAACTTTTGCATACGAACTCCGATTGAAGTGATTCAAATTCCTAAAAATTTGTAAAATTGTGATCTATCCAATGGTGATTTTTTTGGATTTTTATAATTTGTTTGTTCTTTGGTTTTGGTGTTTATTTGTGATTTCTTCTCGATTCGCGTAGACATTGAATTGTGCGAGGCTTCGGAGGAGGAATTTGCAACTCAGGAATAGTCCTTAGACCAAGACCAGGAGCTTAAGCAAGGCAAGTTGTGCTTTGATCATGTTGCACCCATGTTTGCAAAATTGCTATTTTGATTTACTTTATTGCATGATATTTTATGCGTATAAATGATTTCAACTTAAATTTGGGATTAGTTAACATACCCATTGAATTACACCCTACCTTGTTATTTGTATGCCATAATCCACTTGTTACCTTAGGTTGGTTCACTAGAGTTGGTTAATACTAAAATCAACATGACTGGTTAGATCGGAATAGAATGCTTAGCCATGCCACGTCATCACATGTGCATGAAATGTCGATTATTAATTTTGACTAGTGGAATATGGAACAGGGATGTTAACTTGTGTGTCATGTGCGGTCACACAAGGAGATTGAGTTGTCGTGGCGGGAGGTCACAACGATGTTGATTTAAGAGTAGCACGTGGTGCTTGGTAACCAACAGGGTGGTAATCATTTTACGATTGAAGCAAGTGGAAGGGCAAGTGTGCGGGGTGTGCTCAAGTGGAGTGAGGGTATGTGTAAGTCTTGCTTTAATCAAACCTAAGGACTTAACCTTGCGAGCCTTTGACTGAGTCAATCATGCAACCACATATACTGTTATGGGGCGGCCTAGTGACTAATTTGCAAATGCTTAGCTTGAGTGCTATCGTGGTGGTGTGAGTCCTGCACGGAGAAAACTCACATGGCGCAAGAGGGGGGCCTGTTGTGGTGGTGTAACCCTTGATGTTGAAACCTCGTGGGTAGCTTTGGGTTATGAGGATGCATTGTAAAGGCTTTGTTATAATCATTCTTTGTGTGGTGCATGGTTGTATCATGTGGGTAAAGTGCATAACCTCTGCAGAGTGTACAAACTATTCGGATAGCCGTGCTCACGGTATTGAGCAATGCTCGGGAATTACAGTAAAGGGGTAGTTAATTAAAATGGACAACTGGAGGGGATGGCAGGATGCCATATGGATAATGGAACTTGATTTAGGATGAAACTTGGGTTGATTTGAGAACAATAGAATCTACTTACTGTTATTATTTGGTTTTATTGTCTTTTCAATCTATGTAATGTATGTGTTCTTAAATACTACTTTAGTGCAAAATGAACTACTTAGCCATTCCTTTGGAATAAGCCTGCATATAGCTATAATAGATTTGCATTTTGTGCACAACTTGTTGAGTACATGTTGGTGTACTCACCCTTGCTTAACAACCAACATCAGTGGAGGAATCATCGCCCGTGCTGGAGAAGGATTTTCAGGTGGACGCGAGTCACTAGGCCAAGCCTTGTCAGTCGCCTGTGGTGTACTGATGAGTCGCTACGTCTTCTACTATTTTTCCGCTGCATTCGTCTCAAGTTTACTTCAGTCTAGCCCGTGTGCCTGAATAATGTAAGTGATCATAAGATCATACACTAGTTATATCAAATGAATAAAGTCTTATTGTTCTTATCGTTGTGTATGATTTGATGCTTACTGATGTTAAGCTGTGTGCACTAGCATTGATCCTGGGACTAGTGCGGTATAACACAGTGGATTCGAATTGGTGAATTCGGGTCCTTACAACACCTCACATTCATAAGACAGCTTCTTATTGCACATGAGATGAACTTGGAATGTGTTGTGTACGACCAAGATTATTCTCTTAAGAGTCCCTCTTGAGATGATTGAATATGGCTTGAGTCAATTGCTTTAAAAATGCAAAAAAAAAACAACATATGTAGGTAAAGAATGCAAATAATGTCAAACATTTGCACTCCGCTATGTCTTTCAAAGCTCCAAAGAAAAATTTGCATCAAACTAAACATAAGCTCGAAGGTTTTCCATTTGATCCGTTGAATGGCTTTGCTTCTAGGGTTGAAACTAATGCTAAGTGTTGCTCATGTTCAATCTTGCTAAAAATGATATATTTGAAACTAATGTTGCAAGCAAAATTTCTTATTTGCACTTTGACATGTCTTGACTAAGTCTATTTTGCCATTAAATAGCTTGGTGTCATATTTTGTCTTTATGATCATTTGGATAATTTTCAAAGCTCCCTTAGGTTGCATTCCATGCATATAAACAAAACAAGGGGAGAAAATGTCATCTTAGTGCCTATATTGCCAAAAGGGGGAGAAATCATAGAAAATGCATCATTTTGCATCTTGATTCATCTTAATTCTTATGATCTTTGTAAATCTTTGCTAGCTTCTATGGATCATAAGCATGTTTACTGTGTTATTAGATTTTAGGGCTTCCATGGAAAACTTTCTCTTTCTTGAGGATAGCTCTAAAATTATTTTTGCCAACTTGGTCATGTTCTCTCTTTCCATTTTTAATCAAGTTTGGCTTTGCATTCAAATTGCTTTCTTCTATCTTACTTCAAACTCAAAACTTATGCCTTTTCATATGTTTATCAATATACTCATCAAGAAGGAGATTGAAAGACCATGTGAAGGTCTATCCATGTTTGTGATGAGTAATTGATTGGATTTAAGCTTAATTTGCTTTGACATTGAGTTTGACATGAATTGAATTTCCAATTTGAAGCAATTTGAGATTTGATTGCCTTTTCCGGTGCTATCGGTTGGGCGGTAGCACCGGACCCTAGTGCGGTGTGGGAGGGTGTGTTTTTCAGGTCTCAGGCAATCCGATGCCACCGAATTTAGTGATGATTATTGCATATCTTTTAGACATTGCTATGTGATGGGTTTTTCTTGTCTTTGATGGTTGCAGGATGACGTGCTAGGTCATGGTGAGGCGGAGGATGACCAGGACTAGGCGAGGTGTGTCGGAGGTCCAGACGGTCGAAGATCGCCAGAAGATGATCGAAGATGGAGTCCGGGCAAGCCAAGAAGACAAGGAAAGGAGATGATGCTAGCTAGATGCTGTGTGGATCAAGGAAGGCCGTCGGATCGCGGTCTAGTTGATAGGTTAGCAGGTCTAGGTAGTATGCTTTGAAAACCGTGCAATAAAACTCATTATGTGTTTGGGTTTTGGGTTAGCCCTTGCATGGCTGTGTGAATGGGTTAATCCTAGCCCTTTGATGAGTGCTTTAGGGTTGAGGGAATCATCCAAGGTTGGTTGGTGGCCCAAGAGTAGTATAAATAAAGGATAAGGGGTTGTAGAGATTTTTGTGCTCATTTGAGCTTTGCCCACTTTGTTGTGAGCCTTTGTAAACCTCCTCCTTCCATAAATGCAAATGCTTTTCATTCATGCTTGAATTTACATTATGCATTTGCTTTATATCTTAAATTCAGCATTTAAATTGTTGCAATTTACTTTCTCGCAATTTACTTTATTGCGATTTGGATTTGCCTCCCATCCTTCTAAATGATGCTGATCTAGGATGCCTAGAGTGTGCTCATACGGTTTTACATCTCTGTTGCACCATAGAATAGAATAGAGATCAAGTTTTCTATCAAGTTGCAACTCTGTCCAGAACTTGTTCTTCACGCAGCAGTCAGTTTTTAATTTTTGGAAAAATATAAAAAAGTCATTTTTGAGTGATTCTTATTGAAGAAAGTGCGTGACTTCCGTATCCATCTGTGGAAAAATTGGAAAGTCCTTTAGTTGCACCATTTGGGTGCCATGAGGTGAAAACCGAGCCCCAAACCTTCTGTTCGAAGTTCCTGACAGTCTATGGTATTTGATTTTTCTACAAGGTATTTTGAGGTTGTCTTTGGTGGAGTGCTTCATGACTCATTTGCTCATAGGGAGAAAACATCTTAAGATTTCTAGAGCACCAGAAGTCCACTAACCACCTGCTTCAGTTAAGAATAATTTCTGAAAATTCTGCTTTTGCTTTTCTGAAAGTGACTTTTATAATTTGGCTTAATCTCATTTATGAAAGTAAGAGTTGAATTGATTTCTTTTTGTTTTGGACACTTGAAAACCAGGATTATGACTCAAAAATCCCCAAACATTCCGTAGTTCTCATCCATGCAAGCTAGGGGTACACATTGTTGTCTAGTTGTTCGGGTCTTTCATGATTTCTTTTGCGTGATCTTTTCGAGGTCTTAGTTGGATTATTTTGTGGGAAAAATTTTGTTTGTGACCATTCACCCCCCTCTATTCGCCATCTGTATCCTTTAATAGTGTCGAGACCCGAATATGCAAATCCGGACCCTCTGTGTATACTGCACTAGTCCAGGATCACGCTAGTGCACACAGGCTCAACATTAGTGAATATCACAATCATACACAGCGGAAATAAGGTAAAAGACATTATATACTAAGTATTACTAGTTGAATGACCTTAAGGTCAACTTACATAACGATGCCTCACTAGGCTGAACAACCAAATTGAACTACAGCGGAATGAAGACGTAGATAAACCCCTCAGTTTACCACATGCAACTGACAAGGCTCGCACCCTAAACATTCGTCCCTTCATGGTACACCTTCTTCAGCACTGGTGATGTTTTAGGCAAAGGGTGAGTACATAAAGCACTCAACAAGTTGTGCAGAGAATGCATTTCTAACATAACTATATGCAAGGCTTATTCCAAAGGAATGGCTAACAATGGCTATTTGCAGTAAAGCAGCATTTATGAACAAGTACAGTGTATAGATTGAAAAGACAGTAATAAAACAAATAACAATAATAGATAGATTCAGCATTTCTCAAGTAAACCAAGTTTTCCATCCTAAGTCAAGATTCAACCTCCCATGGCAACCTGCCATCCATCCCAAGTTTTCATTTTGCAAAAGTCTAATCCCTTGACTGTAATTCCTAAGCATTGCTCAATACCGTGATCACGGCTATTCGAATAGATTGTACACTCCGTAGAGGTTATGCACTTTACCCACACGACATGATCATCTCTTGTTGCCAAGCTATGGGCACACTTCCTTTGGTGTACCGGCAGAGAAATCATGACAAAGCCTTTACAATGCTCTGTCTTAACTTGGTACTACCCGCTAAGGTTTCAACACTGAAGGGACTGGTTACCACAACAGGGCCCCCCTCTTGCGCCATCTGGGTTCATTAAAAAGGGTGAACCTCACCACCACTGGTAGTACCAAAGCTAAGACATTGCAAATTAGTCAGCTAGGCTGCCCCGTAACAGACATGTGGTTGCATGATTGACTCAGGTCAAAGGCGAGCAAGGTGTCCTTAGGGTTGATCAAAGCAAGACTTGCACATACCCTCTGCCCGTCGGGCCCACCCAGGCACACTTGCCTTTTCCACTTGCACTGATCTAAATCATAACCACCCCAGTTGATTACCAAGCACTACGTGCCATCAACAATTCAATATCGTTGCGTGACATCCATTGCCACCACAACTCAATCTCATCGTGTGACCACACATGACACACACATTCATAACATTGTTCCATTTTCCATTAGTCAAGATTATTTATCAATGATTCAAGTACATGTGATGACGGGGCATGGCTAAGCAATCTAATTCGATCTAACCATCCCATGTTGATTTTATTATTGATCAACTATAATAAACCAATCTAGGGTGACAATAGATCATGGCATACAATTGACAAGGTAGGGTGTAATTCAACGGGTATGATATCTAAATCCCAATTTAAGTTGAAATCATTTATACGCTTGAAATAATATGCAATAAAGTAAAACAAAATAGCAATTTTGCAAACATGGGTTCAAGATGATCAAAGCACAACTTGCCTTAGGAAAACTCTTATCCATGCTCTGGACCTCGGTCTTGAGTTGATGAATCTCCCCGGTTACATTGCATAATTTATTGTCTATGCGAAACGAAAGAGAATGCAAAATAAATACCAAAACAGAGAGCAACCAAACTCCAAAAATCCAATAAAATTAACCACTGGATAGATCTCAATTTTACAAATTTTTAGAAATTTGAATCACCTCAATCGGAGTTCGTATGAAGGAGAGCGAGCTCTCGAAAGATTCAAAAGTCTAAAAATTCAGAAAATTGGAAAATCAAATATTAACCGCATTATTTTATAAAAGAAAAATCCGATTTGTTGTGTCATGCTAACGTCATCTCTGAATCGGACCAACCAAGTGCTGACACGTGTCACATAGCACTGTTCCTTGGACCGGGTGCACCATGGGGTCGGTCCACCGTAGACCACGGCACTTTGCCGTGGACCGACTGATGCCAGCGTGACGTCAGCCGACACACGTCTGCTTTCGACTGGTCTGTCTCGAGAGACGATTTGCCCTACACGATATTGATCTAACGGCGCACAAATTGATCTGATGTTGCACCGCTCGGTCCCGATCCAACGTTCATAGACCTCAGCCATGCGGCAGAGCCTTGACCCTTGGATTGGATCCGACGGTACCCGCGAAGTGGAGAGGTTTGCTATAGACACGGCGACGCAGCATGAATCCTACCGCTCACCTTGGATCTAACGGTGATAGATGACCGAGCTATTTACTGCTCACCGAGACGTTGTGGCGCGATCTTGGCGGTCCGGTGATGATCCGACGGTTGACGGTGCTCTCACTCAGCAATGGCTGTGCGGCGGCGGGACATCACCGGGCTTGAAGACGAAGGCCACGATGCGGCGCAACGTCGATGCTTTGGTGACGAGAGTCGGTGGAATCGACACGGCTAGACGAGATGAATTCAGATCCGGCACGGGCGCGGCGATCGGCGGCTTGACGACGGCGCAACGCGGCGAAACCTGAGCGAACTTCGACGAGCTCCTGCGGCTTGATCACGGCTACTCGACGGGCGGCGCTTGAGCAGAACGATGCGGCGACTCACGGTGGTCCTCGGGATGCTACCCTCTCCCTTAAATAGCCTCGGGAACGCGCGGAATCTGGAGCCCTAGGCCGACACGGCGGCGCAAACGTGACGCACATGGACTCCGACGGCAGCTCGGAAAGGAATTCCTGCAGACCGTCCGATCCTTGACCAACGGTCATGATTCCAAGCTGACGTGGCACGATCCGATCCGGTGACAGCATCCAACGGCGTCGATTAGAAGTTAGCCTTTACTGTTGCGATTAATCTGGACCATCCAAACCCCATCCAACGATCGAGTCTCGCTAGGGTTTCTGTCGTAGTTAACAAACCTCTATCGTTTGATTCGATCCGACGGCCAGCGTTCACTCTTCTAGAGAACGGGCCGACGCGAGCACACTATATGGGCTAGGCCCATTACTTTTCATTGTTTTTCTCGAGCTTTTCCTTTTAAAATAATTGCAGAAATTAATTTGATTTATTTTAGGCAATAAAACTAGCAATAAAAATTCAAGAAAATTCTCATAAATTCTTTGAGACATTGCGAACTTAAATAAAATATTTTTGGCAAAACTTTATTTTAAATTTATCTATTTATAATTAGTTTTTGGCAAAGGCTTAATATACTTAATTTAAAATAATCCAAATAAATCTCAGAAAATCCAAATAAATCCAGAAAATTCACAAATCACACAAATTGCAGTAAAACACTATTAACTAAATAAAAAGCCAAAATTTTGGGATGTTACAAATAGATACTGCCTTGGCAATGGTCTGCTCCATGTCGGGACCCGAATATGCAAATCCAGACCCTCTCTGTATTCTGCACTAGTCCAGGATCACGGTAGTGCACACAGGTTCAACATAGATGAATATCATAATCATATTTAGCGATAACATAATAAAGACTTCATCAAATTGAGTATAACTATTAAACGACCTTATGGTCCACCTTACTTGAGCACGCCTCACAAGGCTAAGAATGAAAAGTAATTAAATAGCAGCGAAAATAAACATAAGCGTAGAAAATCCTTCAATCTGCCATAGAGAACTGACAAGGTTCGCACCCTAATTGTTCGCCTCTTCCTGATACTCTTCCTTAAAAGCAAGCATTGCTTCTTCTCCAATTGGTGATGTTTTGTTGTAAGGGGGTGAGTACATAAAGCACTCAACAAGCCATACACACAATACAAAGTCTAATATACTATATGAATAACTTAATACGAAGGATAGGTTATAAGGTTATTTTGCATAGAAGCATTTGTAAAAGAATATAGCACAAATAGATTGAAAGATAGTAAGATGAATAATAATAGTAATAACTTTGCAATTGTTTTCCAATAACCAATTCGTAACCTTATTCCATATTTCAACATCCATTCCCACATTTATTTTTAGTAAAATCTAACCCTTGACTGTAATCACCGAGCAATGCTCAATACCGCGAGCACGGCTATTCGAATAGGTTTTACACTCTACATAGGTTATACACTTTACCCACAAGGTACAATCATACACCACAAAGGCGAGCGATTATAACAAAGCTTTTCCAATGTCTATCTAAACCGGGTACTACCCGCTAAGGTTTCAACATTGGTGGGACTGGTTACCACAACTAGGGCCCCCCCTCTTGCGCCATGTGAGCCAACCCGTGCAAGGACTGGTTACCATTACCCGGGTCTCACACCACCACTAATAGTACCAAAGTTTAGACTCAACAAATTAATCAGCTAGGTTTGTCCCAAATTAGACTTGTGGTTGTATGAATAACTCAGATTAAATTCTTGCAACGTTAAGTCCTTAATTGATCAGGACAAGACTAACTAAAAATCATCATAACCATGAACCAACGATTATCATAAAAAGTAATGCGACTGCCCAAGTGCCACATTGGCCTACCACAAATACATGCCACTTGCTTTGGTCTAAATCATTTTACCACCCTAGTTGATTTACCACGCACCATGTGCCATCAACAACACCAACATTGTGTGACAACACCCAACACACAAGTTAATAAAATTGTTCTATAATCATTAAGCAAGATTATCCATTTGCTTATAAAATGATGACTCGTTGCATGGTTAAGCATACTACTTGTGTTCTAACTACCCACATTGGTAATTATAGCTACCAATTAATTTTAAACCATTCTAAGGTGACAAATGAGATATGACATACCACATGGCAAGGTGAATGTAATTCAAAGTGGACAATTAACTATTCTCAACATATTAGAGACAAGCGATTATTAAATTAACATGCAATACTTTGAAACAATATAATATTTAAAGCATGGGTTCAGCGTGATTAAAGCACGACTTACCTTTGAAAAGCTCTGACCCCTGCTCTAGACCTTGCTTAGGCGATGACTCCTCAACCATGAACTCAGCGGGCAACTCGACGTCTACGCGCAACTAGAGAGAAAGTAATAAATACCCAAAATAGAGAGTAATATTAACTCCAAAAATTAAATAGAGCTTGATTTTACAAATTTTTAGAAACTAGAATCACCTCAATTGGAGCTCGGATGCAAAAGATATAACTATTCAAATTTTGAAATAAAAATAAATCAGAAAATTGGAAAAACCGAATTTTTTTATACGGGAAAATAGCATTTATGATGTCAGCACAAAAATGATTTTTGGCCAAATTATTTTTCTAAAGGAAAACCATTAATGACGTCACCTCTGACGTCAGCGGACACATGGCAGCTCCATGGCCTGACACGTGCAATGGGCCATAGACCTGGTTCACGACTACCCTACCTGACACACGATGGCACGTGGTTGACCGAGACACAGGTTCTATCTCGGCCACTCAAATCAAATCCGATGATCCGTCGGAGCAAATCGTTAGCGATGAACAGGCGGCACACAATGGCTGACGACGGTGATGCGACGTGGAAAGATCCAAACCAATCCGATGGATCCAACGGTGGACAATGGCGGAGTGGTGGCGCATACGCGGTGAAATCAGGACCACACACCGGTGATCGGACGGTTGAGGGAGTTCGAGAAGGTAGTGATGGCACAACGACACAGTGCGGCGGGGTTCTCACCAGAGAAGAAGACGATGACAACGGCGACGGTGCTCTAGGGCTTCTCGAGTGACCCAAGATGGTGCGTTCAATGCATCTTGATTCGGGCATTCCAGATCAGCCCACAAGCATGGCGAAGCGACGGCGGTTCTCTGTGAAGCAATGAAAAATCATAGCAACTTACCCTCTGGACACTGACGAGCTCACATCGGCGGACAAAGGCGTCTCGACGTGCGCAACTAGACCAGAAGATGCAGTGCGGGGTGAGGATCTCGACGGTGGCAGCGATGCTTTAAATAGGCTCCTCGACATCTGCAAATCTTGCGTAATATGAGGTTCACTCGGATACGACGGCGGAATCCAGTAAGGATGTGGGAACATACCAGACATTCATGAGGCAACGATTGATGGCACGAAGCGTGCAAGTGACAAGGAAGAATTGCCGACATTGGATGACGATCTGACGGTCGTGATTCTAGGGTTTTGGCGGAGCAGGACGAATGGGCCGACACGAGCTAGGTTGCAACGCGATGAAGCAGGCCAGATTGAATGGGATTCGACCCAAACACTATTTAGGAATTTTTGAATCAATTTCAAATAAAAATAATTCAAATAAATAAACAAAGGCCAAATAAATAGCAAAACTGCCAAGAAAAATCCAGAAAAATTACAAAAAAACTTTAAGACATTTAGAACCTAAATAAAATATTTCCAACAAAATATCATCAATACTTTTCACTGAATAAATAAGAGATAGAAAAAGGCTTAATTCTTCAAAATGATTTAAATATAATCCTAGAAAATTCAAATAAAAGGAAAAAGCATAATAAATCTAGAAAAAGCAAAAATTTGAGAGATGTTACACTCCACCTTTTCAAGGATCTTCTTGTAAGATCCCAAATTTTCCCCTTTTAAATTAGTTAATAGTGTCTTATTGTAATTTGGGTGATTTATGAATTTTCTAGATTTATTGGATTTTTTCTGAGATTTATTTGAATTATTTTAAATTACATATATTAACCTTTTGTGGAAAACTAGTTATACATAGATAAAATTTAAATAAAGTTTTATAAAAAATATTTTATTTGAGTCGAAAATGTCTCAATGTATTTTTGAAATTTTTCTTGGATTTTCCCTGGTATTTTAGTTGCCTCAAATAAATCAAATTAATTTCTGTAATTATTTTAAAAGGAAAAACCCGAGTAATTATTTATGCTTGATCTTGGGCGAAGCCCAACCTTTGTGAGCACATATTATAACGCCGCACCCAACCCACACTACATCTCAGCCCGTTTGGCCTGTAGTCTAGAAGCTTTGTCACCGGCCATCAGATCAAGATCGGGTGGTCCTCGTTGAACCGCGTTGCAACGAAACCCTAGCACCCCATCGCCGTCGAATTCGAATCAAACGATCATCGATCATCATACTGAATCAAAACCCTAGTCAATCCCTGTTGTTGGTTGCTACATGCAGTTGAGATCGTATCGAGGTGGGAGTGCTTCGTGGCCATGGATCCTGGATCGAACGGTCGGGTGTCATCGTTCCTTGCAACGTGCTGCGTCTTCTCTGCCACTTCTCGGTTGCCAGAGATTCTTGAAACACCAAAGCGTTCGTCTTCGTCTCCAGCCCCGGTAGAATTCCGCCACCGCGCTGCCATCATGGAGATCGCGAGTTACTGACCATCGAATTGGAGGTAAGCGGCACATATCGAGCCACGTCGCTTTGCTAAGCAGTAAAGGCCTCGGGTAACCCCTACCGTCGGATCGTAAGTAGATGCTCGGGATCGCGCCACGTAAGCTCCAGATCGGTAGCCATTGGATCTGCACCGTGCGGATCGGATCGCACCACTAGTTGAGCCAATCGGACACCGATGCATGGCGGTGTGGGCTCCGAGGCGCCATGGATCGCGTCCACGGTGGACCAGGGAAGGTTCCGTGGGCTAAGTCCATGGACCATGCCACGTGTCAGCGTAGACGTTGAACTGTGTGATGCATCAGAGAAGGATTTGGCACCCCAAGACTAGATTCCAGAATAAGACTAGGAGCTTTACCAAGGCAAATTGTGCATTGATTATGTTGAACCCATGTTTATAAAGTTGCTACATTGTTTTAGAAATATTGCATGCTATTTCATGTGTATAATGTTTTCAATCTAAATTGGGAGTAAGCTATTGTGCCTGTTGAACTATACCCTACTTTGTCAACTGTATGCCATGATCTACTTGTCACCCTAGGTTGGTTTTCTATAGTTGGTTAATAATAAAATTAACATGGGATGGTTATATCGAAGTACAATGCTTAGCCATGCCACGTCATCACATGTGCTTGAATCATTGATAATTAATCTTGACTAATGGATTATGGAACAATGATGTAAACTTGTGTGTCATGTGTGGTCACATAAAGAGATTGAGTTGTTGTGGCGAGGAGGTCATGCAACAATGTTGATATGTGGATAGCACGTGGTGCTTGGTAATCAACTGGGTTGGTAATCACTTAGATTGAAGCAAGTGGCAAGGGCAAGTGTGCCAGGGTGGGCCTGATGGGCTGAGGATATGTGCAAGTCTTGCTTTGATCACCCTAAAGACTTAACTTTGCAAGCCTTTGACCTGAGTCAATCATGCAACCACATGTCTGTTATGGGGCAGCCTAGCTGACTAATTTGCAATGTCTTAGCTTTAGTACTATCGTGGGGGTGCGAGACCCGAGTAGAGGAAGCCAGTCCTCATGTGGGGTGGCTCACATGACGCAAGAGGGGGGCCCTGGATGTGGTAACCAATCCCACCAGTGTTGAAACCTTAGCGGGTAGTACTAGGTTAAGATGGAGCATTATAAATGCTTTATTATGATCATTCGCCTGTGTGGTGCATGGTTGTATCATGTGGGTAAAGTGCATAACCTCTGTAGAGTGTAAATGAATAGATAGCCGTACTCACGGTATTGAGGATAGCTCGGGAATTATAGTCAAGGGTTAGTTAATAATCTTGAAAACTGAATGGGATGGCAAGTTGCCATGTGGATGATGAAATTTGACTTAGGGTTGGAAACTTGGTTTACTTGAGAAACATTGAATCTAAATATTACTGTTATTTGTTTTACTGTCTTTCCAATCTATGTATTATATGTGTTCATAAATGCTACTTTACTGCAAATAAACCACATAGCCTTTCCTTTGGAATAAGCATTGCATATAGTTATTATAGGGATGCATTTTGTGCACAACTTGTTGAGTGCTTTTGTACTCATCCTTGCCATCACCAACAATCAACAGTTGAGGAATCATCGCCCTTGCTGGAGAAGGAATTCCTGGTGGACACGAGTCTCTAGGCCCAAGCCTTGTCAGTCGCCTGTGGTGTACTGACGAGTCACCAACATCTTTTGCTACTTTCTGCTACATTTGTCTTAGTTTATTTTCAGTCTAGCCCTATGTGGCTGAATAATGTAAGTGATCATAAGATCATACACTAGTTATACTAATAAATAGAGTCTTATTATTCTTACCGTTGTGTATGATGTGATGCTTGCTAATGTTAAGCTGTGTGCACTAGCGTTGATCCTGGGACTAGTGCGGTAAAACACAGTGGGTTCAAATTGGTGAATTCGGGTCCCGACACTTCTCATCCTTTTTGGTGCTTCCGGGGATAGGAGTGACCTTAGCCGATTGTTTCTTCACTACCACCACGGCCAAGCTAAGCTCAAGCTTTTAAGTTTTTAAAGCCGACACCGAGTCTGTTCGCATATGCTTACCTTCAGATATCTGCTTGTTGAATTTGGCTAGTTCTACTTCAAGGAATTGTTTAATTGACTCCAACTTTAGAGTCACCTCTTTGTTTAGTTTGTGGGACTTGGCGTCTTCATCGAACTTGGCTTTCTTGGCTTTGGTACCGGCTGTCATTTGATCCAGGATTTTCTGGTCTTCTCGTTGCACGTCCTTGAGTCCAAGCCTAGCCTTAGCCGCATTGACTTCTGCTTTTTTTGTCATTAAGACGGCAAATTTGATGCATTCTTGGATACGCTGATAATCTGTTGAATTTCTCTAGGGTGTGTATCCATCATCACTTCTTCGTCATCCTCCAAGTCTGACAAAGTGAAACCCAACCTGTCGATGAGGGAGTCCGTCGGCTTGGCTGGCTCCAAGGTAGGGACGGTAGGGGCAAGAGGCATCAGTTGAGAGGATGGTGGAGGGAGCTTTGTCTCAGCGGCCAGTAGATCAACCAAAATGCTAGCCACTTTTGTGGCAGGAGAGGGCACAGGGTGCAAAATTAATAACATTGTTAGAGATTGTCGATAGGAAATGTGATAAATTGATGATTACGAACACTTACCCTATCAGAGATCGATCCAAACGGAGAGTGATTGGCTGATCCCTCTTTGGTAGGAGGGCCTTTGGAAGTAATATCCTTTTTGGCCCGGTCGTGTTTCCTTTTTGTTACGGGGTAAGTCATGAACATAGGTTTTGTAACAGCCTGAAATCTAATAAAAGAAGAGATAGAAATATAAAACAATTTACTCGAGTTATTCTTGCATTTTCTAATTTCTTTTGAATTATTTTGGTCTTGTTGGTTAAAGTAAATTCAAATTTGAAATATGGAAAAATAAGAAAAGAAAAAGATAGAAAAATATTTATTAAAAATTTAATCATGAGATTTTTACACTGAAATCCTGACAATCTTATATACCTCTGTTAAAAATATCAAACATTAAAAACTTACATTAGTGAATTTTAGAAATTCAAAAACAGAAAACCAATAAAATTGAAAATGGTAATGTCATATTTTTTAGAGATTAAACATAAAATATAAAATCAATCGTCATCGAATCAAATAGATCAACCTAGTCTCGGCGAGTTTATCCTTAATTTGTTCCATTAGTGAGGCTTCTGGTGGGCCCGATTCATGGTGGCTCAACCATCATTTTGCCGACACCTTCCTGTCAAATGACCCCACATCAGCCACCAATCTCTGATGCTTTCTTCTTCCTTCGTTTCTTTTCGATTTCTCTCGTAGATGCGAGAGGCAAGCTAATATTGCCTCCAATCTTGTCTCTTCTGCGCGCAATTCTAACCTCAAGACTCTGTACACGTTGCGGCGTGTCGTGCCTTATCTCAACCTTAGCGATTGGGTAAAGCACTGTAATTTCTTGTGTTTTCTTGGCGCAACTCATCGCTTTCCCGAGGCGGTGCATGGCGGGATCTCGACCGCAATTTTCTTTGCCACGGCCGCGAAATCGGCGGAACAAATCTGATGCCCTTGCCCGCATGCCTTGCCAAAACCTTGCCACGGTAGTCGTTTACGCTAAGGATCTCTTCATGACAGGAATTCTCGTGCACCATCTCGGCGAGCCAATCCTTTCGCGTCTTGAAAGCCAATCCCTTGACCAAACCGCCTTTACCCTCTATAAAAACCAATGCGTATACTCTCAGCCAACAGAGCACCCTAGTACCTCACCCCCATCATCTCGGTTGCGCAAGAACCGTCTCCATCTTCTCCAAACCCGGTGAGAACCAGTGAAAAAGAGGAAAACCAATTAGCTCTCTCCAGTGAACTTCCACTCGAATCAATCGACCTGAAGACTACTAACGACACCTAGAACTTGTCCCTGGCCTCAATCGAAGATCATCTTCCCCAGCAAACCACTGCATCGAACCTCACCTTCCGCCGCCGCACCCGCACGGCGAGAACCCATTCCCTCTGTTTATTCTTTTGAAGAAGTAGCAAAATGGAGTCTCTAGGCCATCCTAATACCCAATCCGACGGAAATTTGCAAAAAGAATTAGTGTCCAAGCGCGCCAACTCCGGCCACCCCTATCAAATTGAAACCTTCCCTCGCAAGCGAAAGTGGAACCGATTCGTCGAGATTGGCTTTCCCTCGCAGGCGGCGAGCTTGGTCATGAGCTCCTCTATTTACGGTCACTGCCAGGTGGGACCGGGCGGTCAGTTTCCTGAGTCGCGCTGAGTCTCTGACTCACGGGCCCCACTTGTCGGTTGAACATGCACAGCTGCCATGTGAGCCAGCTCTGTCAGCCGCACGCCGGTCACCCTCTCGCGCAATCTCGCTGCCAATTGGGCCCGGCCCATCAGTACCTTGGTCTAGCGCACCCCAAAAATGGAAGGCGTCAACTTGTTTGGAAAGCGCACTTTCCTATTTTGGTAATTTTCAGATTTTTAATATTCCCAAATCCTAGAATATTCAATTAGGTACAACTTTTGAACCGTAAATCAAAATTTAATGAAATAAATTTATAAATTCATGTAAAATCTTGTAGATTCAGAATATGCAAAAATATTTTGAAATTTGACTTTGTTTAATTTTCAATTCAAATTTAAAAAAGAATCCAATATGTGTCATGTATAAAAATTTTACAAATAACCTCCGAATTGAATCAAACAAATTTTGTTAGACTCATTAAATATCCAAGAACCTAAATATGTAAAAATATTTAGGGTTCACTATAAGAAATATTTATGATATTGTATGTAGGAAGAAAATAGTCCAAGAATCTATTTAAATAATTTAAACCTTATGAATCTAAAATTATAAATAATGAAATACATAAAATTAGTACCATGGAATTATAGAATACAGAAATACAATCCATGAAACAAATTTCATTAATACTTGAATCAAATATATTAAGAATATATATATATATACACACATATATATAAATAGTTAACAAAATATTATGAATAATAAAACACTAATAACATACCTATTTTGTGAATCTGTTTTATTTGGATTTTTCTATCTATTTTCTTTTGGCCTTATTAAGACTTATTATTTGCTATGTTATTATTATTGGACGACGTGTAGAACCCAACGAGTCAGGGCTAGTCACCAATGAACGTGAGTACGACATTGATGACAATCAGCAAGGCAAGCACCCCCTTTGATCATGTTGATCCCAGTTTTATAAATGTTTTATTAAATATTTTCATTGCATATGCTATTTTCATTAAATGCTGCTCCTTTGTGGGTACTGGTAGATATACCTGCTGTCTTATGAAGTTTCCCTTAGTATTGACATGTGAACCTTGACAACCCTAGAAATATGGTTAGACAATATCTAATGTCAATTTGGGTATATGCGATGGTTAATAATCATGCTTAGTCATGCTTTAGACTTGGGATTAATCAATTGGAAAAAAATTGATCAGATGAAATTTGGAAGTATTGAGACATGATGATGGTTATTGGTATTTTGGTTAAAAATGAAAATAAGACTATGTTCTTGATGCGGGCAATTATTGGCAATAGCCGGAGGTGCATGGACTTGCACGTAGTGTAGGGGGAGATTATTGCCTGCGTCGGATTAAGGACTGAACAAGTGCTGGTATGGGACAGCCTTAACCTATTAAGTTCCTTAAAACTAGCTTTGCACATTGGTAGGCTGGAGAATGGTGTACACCATGCTATGGGGGAGAAGTGGGACACTCTGGTGTATCACCGCTTGTCGTACTATGTACAAATATCTTACGCCTGTGGGGAGAAGTGGGACAACAGTACACCCTTGTTTGTCGTACTAGTACAAATATCTTACGCCTGTAGGGAGAAGTGGGACAATTTGATGTATCATCACTTGTCGTACTAGTACAAATATCTTCTACTGCCATAGTATGGGTTCACTACGCTGGTGTAAAGTTAGGGTTACGTAATGTAACGGTTATGTTTTGATCTCTCTACGGCACACCAAAGGAAGTGTGCTAATAGCGCTGCACAAAGAGATGATCATTTCTTGCGGGTAAAGCTGTACACCTCTGCACAGTGTAAAACTAATCGATTAGCCGCGCCCGCGGTCATGGGCACTTGGTAAAGTCAGCACATAGTTAGCTGTTTTTATTTTCATAAAACTTTGGATTCTACCGGGTGTTGGTAGAAATTGGTTCATGGATATGGTTAGTTCATGAATTTACTTATTCATATTTATATTCTGTTATTTTCATATTAAGTTGCTTTTACCTAAATTCTGTTTTACAATTACTAATGGTTTTATGATTTAAATTTGCTTTCTGCAAAATTAACAGTAGAAGCCATCCTTTGAATTGGCCTGCATGTATTATAGGATTTGAAAAAGTCTTGCGAGTACGTAAGTACTCAACTTGCCACTGTTGATATTTTTAGGTGAAAAAACAGATTACCCCGACGATACATTTGTTGACGCAGGATTCGGGGACTTTGATGATGAATTTTACTAGGGTTCACTTTGTCAGTTGCCTGTGGGGATAATGGGTTAAAGGCATACTACAAGATGTTTGTCTCCATTGCAGTATTTTACTTTTGGTATTGTATAAATACTATGTAAACCTGCTTCCGCTGTTGTAATAAAAATAAGTGTATGGTTGTGATATCAATTTGTAAATGTGCGTACTAGCCACTGATCATGGGACTAGTACGGTATGCACATGGTACCCATTATTGATATTTATTATAAAAAATGGGGGCCTTACAAGTTGGTATCAGAACCATACTGACCGTAGGAAACCCTAGGAAGACTGGGTGTAAATGGAAACTTAAAATTTGAAAATAGGATCCAAAACTAAAATAATGAAATTAGGACATCTTACCTCCTCATTCTATATATGAAATAATCACTAATGATGCTATAGTAAATAATCCTTCTCTATTATAATTTCTGTTAGAACCCTTTCCTTTAAAATTTCTTTACTATCTTGCATTTAATCGGGAATACTAATTCCTTATTAAATGTGTAGATGGGGGGATTCATACCATGCTATTATACTGCCAGCTGGGAAGACTCAGGCATGATGGGCGTACTCACTCGTATGCTAGAGTTTGCTCATTTTCCGGAAAATCCAAGATACGTGGTATTCCTCCTGTGAGCCCGGTGTCAGTAGAGTACATTGCAAGGGTAATAATTCCAGCTAGGCCTATATATGAGGAAGGAGAACGAGCATTTGATGGACCAGGATATTCAGTTCGGGCTACAATGAATGAGGCCGCATATGTTGCTATAGTACGGCTGCGTCATGCTTTGCCTGAGTTGGCAGGTGCTTATAGGAGGTTTCTGTCACGTCCACCAGGAGGGGAGAATGTCTACATGGATTCAACTGGGTTGCTGAATCTGATTCTGCGCAATCTAGTGGAGTTTATCAGTGCTTTGGACCAAAGTTATCACGAGGCGATGTCAGAGTTTAGGGAAACTCGTCGCAGGGTGGCAACTTTGGAAAACACTATAGCTCCCTATGTTGCGATGGGGTGTATTTCACGTTCAGTCCTAGGAGATGCTCCACAGATGATGGTTCAAGAGACACCCGAATCTGTTGTACCCCCGAGGCGTCGACGACAGGCTAGGATGTCGGTTGGTGGGAGTCGTCCCCGCCTAGCTAGTATTCACGTAGAGCGTAGCAGTCTCACTCCTCGTCGCCCACAGGGACTACAAGTGTATCGCTGTCGTGGTACCGTGTCAGATGGTGAGAGTAGTACCGTTTAGAGTCTAGGGTAAAGAGTAACTAAATGAGTAAAAGTACCTTCACTAAATTAGTATGGCAGAAGGCCTTAGCCTGTTGGGTTGTCGTACTTTTGCTGTAAATATTATAAGTTAAAATAAAGTTTTTGGTTGTGTATTTATTGTGTGCTTTTGGCTCCTACTCATAAATATTTAACGTTGTTAAATTTTTACGATGTTGTGATCCTTAAAAGTAATAATTCATGAATAATAAAATATATGGGGCGTAATCTTAAAATAAATAGCAACATTTAGAAATTTAGTTGAATTAAAATCTTACCTGGTTACCTCTTTTCAATTCTATTTCAGATGCCTGTCACCAGGTCTCTAAATGAATTGTTGGAAAGCGAGGAAGTTCCAGAAAGTCAACCTCACAGAGAGGCTTTGACTACTCCAGCACAACCAAATCCAGTTCATCCCGCCACAATGAGAGCCTCATCTTATCGACGACCACGTCGTCAAGAGTCTCCTCCACCTCCCCAAGCTCAAGAATCTATTCTGAAGAGCATTGCGGGACCACCAACAATGGCCCGAGTTAAGCAATGATAGAACAGGGCGACAAGCCAATACCACCTTCTCTGACAATTGGTTGAGAATACTTCCAACCTTAGTGCGGTTTACGCGGAGCTGCGGCGTGGAGGCATCTCGCCAATCCAAGTTGGGCGAGTTTTTAAAGACTCGACCCCCAACTTTCTCCACCACCACAGACCCTCTGGAAGCTGACGACTGGCTGCGGTCAGTCGAAAGCAAATTGAATATTGCTCAATGCAATGACCAAGAGAAAGTTCTTTATGCATCCTATCAGTTGCAAGGCGCAGCGGTTGTCTGGTGGCAGAACTACCAGGCGATTTAGCCGGAAGGCCAAGGAATATCATGGGAATCTTTCAAGGAAATTTTTCGAAGGACTCATATTCCATCCAGTTTGATCAATTTAAAAAGGTGAGAATTCCTTGATTTACGTCAAGGAAGTATGACCGTGATGGAGTATCTTCATCGATTTAATTATCTGGCACGATATGCTACTTTGAAAGTATCATCTGAAGCTCGGCGGATTGAGCGCTTTCGAGTTAATTTGAATAATGAGATCAAGCATATTCTCGCTATTCATGACTTTCATGATTTTCAAACACTCGTGGATAAGGCTATCATAGCCGAACAGAAAACACGAGATGTTATGGAAAGTCGTAAAAGGAAATGGATGGCACGGAAGACTGCTAGTACCAGCTCATCGAGGCCGCGCATTGGCTCGCCAACCAATGTAAGGTCTTTTGTTCCACTTCAGCAACAAAGGCGACAAACTCAAACCCTTCGCCCACAATAACTTCATGTCCGACCACCTGGTGATGCTGGCGGGCGAGCTGTTAAAGTTCGACCCAATGTGGCAAATGTTACATGTTATCATTGTGGAGAACGCGGGCGTTATGCCAGTGCGTGCCCTAAAAAGAGTCAAATCTCAAGTCATCAGCCGACACAAGGAGCTCCTCAGAAACCCCCTGGCCGACCCCAAGGATCTGGAAGTTCTCAAGCTCCCAAGTCAGCAACTGCAAACCGAGGTGACAGAAGCGGTCGACTACACCATGTGACGGCAGAAGAAGCCAGCGATACGCCTGACGTAGTACTGGGTATGTTTCCTGTCCACTCAGTACCTACTTTGGTATTGTTTGATTCTGGAGCATCGCATTCGTTTATTTCTAAGAAGTTTGTCGATCAAAATAACATCAAGTCTGACCCTCTTACCACCAAAATGTTGATCTATTCTCCTGGTACTACTATGAAATCATCAGAAATCTGTCCTAGTGTTTGCATTGAAATAAATGGGATAGTATTTCATGCTGATCTTATTCTCATAGAAACCCCAGGATTAGATGTAATTCTTGGTATGGATTGGTTGTCTAAGTATAAAGGATGCATTGACTGTGCCAATCGATCCATCTCTTTAGTTAACTCTGAAGGAACTCTAGTTCATTTCTCATCCATCCAAAATACCTCAGAACCACAATCTTTCCTTTGTTCAGCCACAGCAAAAGATCTCAGCCAAATTTCTGTAGTTTCTGAATATCCAGATGTCTTCCCAGATGAGTTACCAGGACTTCCACCAAATAGGGACATGGAATTTGTTATAAACCTTGTCCCAGGAACAGCCCCTATTTCTAAACGTCCCTATCGTATGCCCCCGGATGAATTGGTCGAATTAAAGAAACAAATCAATGAACAATTAAATAAAGGGTTTATTCGACCTAGCTCTTCTCCATGGGGCAGTCCTATCCTCTTTGTTCCTAAGAAGGACGGTGGTATACGCATGTGCGTAGACTACCGAGCTTTAAATGCTGTCACAATCAAAAACAAATATCCTCTTCCTCGTATTGATGATCTATTTGATCAGTTGACTGGTGCTCAAATCTTTTCTAAGATTGACCTAAGGCATGGATACTACCAATTGAAAATCAGACATGAGGATATTCCGAAAACCGCTTTCACTACACGTTACGGGTTATATGAATATACCGTAATGTCTTTCGGACTTACAAATGCTCCAGCCAGTTTCATGACCCTCATGAATAAAGTATTTATGGAGTATTTAGATAAGTTCGTAGTGGTTTTCATTGATGATATTCTTATATATTCTAAAACTGAAGAAGATCATGTGCAGCATTTGTGTATAACACTTGAGAAACTTCAAGAGCATAAACTCTATGCCAAATTCGAGAAATGTGAATTCTGGCTAAAAGAAGTTGCTTTCCTTGGGCATGTTCTATCCAAAAGTGGTATCGCAGTTGATCCTGGTAAAGTTAAGGCTATCCTAGATTGGGAATCCCCTCAATCTATCCCCAAAGTTCAAAGTTTTCTTGGTTTAGCGGGATATTATCGCCGCTTTATTGAGAATTTCTCCAAAATAGCTCAACCTATGACTCAACTTCTAAAGAAAGAAAAGAAATTCGAATGGACACCTGAATGTGAAGAAAGTTTTCAGGAATTAAAGAAAAGATTAACAACAGCCCTAGTGCTGGAATTACCTGATGTCCATAAAGACTTCGATGTCTATTGTGATGCATCGCGACATGGATTTGGATGTGTTCTGATGCAAGAAGGAAGAGTCGTAGCTTATGCCTCTCGTCAATTACGACCTCATGAACTCAACTATCCTACTCAAGACAGGAAGTCGCCGAGCACTCCTTGAATATCCGGCCCGGCTCAAGGCCGGTCGTTCAGCGCTTGCGCCGCTTCGACGAGGAGAAGCGCAAGGTCATTGGTGAGCAAATCGCCAAGCTTCTGGCTGCAGAGTTTATAAAAGAGGTCCGCCACCCAGTGTGGTGGCCAACCAATGCTTGTAAAAAGAAATGCGGGCAATGGAGAATGTGTGTTGATTACGAGCCTCAACAAGGCATGTCCCAAGGACCCTTTTCCATTGCCGCATCGACCAAGTTAGCCGATTCCACGCGAGTGCGAATCCTGTCCTTCCTGGATGCCTACTCAGGCTATCACCAGATAGCGATGAAAGAGTCCGACCAACTCGCGACCTCATTCATCACTCCGTTCGGTCTGAAAAATGTGGGTGCTACATACCAGCGATGTATCCAAACGTGTTTTGACGACCAGATTGGGCGTAACCTCGAGGCATACGTGGACGACATCGTCGTCAAGACTAAGAAGGCTGACGATCTTGTCGCCGACTTAGAAGAGACTTTTGCGAACCTTCAGCGGTTTCGCATCAGGCTCAACCCCGAGAAATGCGTTTTCGGGGTCCCCAAGGGAAAGCTGCTCGGCTTCATCGTCTCCGAGCGGGGAATCGAAGCCAATCGGGAGAAGATCTCCGCGATCATGAAGATGGGCCCGATCAGCAATCTGAAGGGAGTCCAAAAGCTGACGGGGTGCCTGGCAGCCCTGAGCCATTTCATCTCTCGCCTCGGCGAGTGCGGAATGCCACTCTACAAGCTGCTTAAGAAGTCCGATCATTTCAGCTGGACGCAGGAAGCGTAGGAAGCCCTCAACCGACTAAAGGTATTCCTAACCACGCCTCCGGTGCTGGTCGCCCCGGCGCCAGAAGAATCGATCCTCCTTTACATCGCCGCCCGACCGGTCGTTAGCAAACTCTTGTTGTGGAGAGAGTCGAAGAGGGCCGTGTACTCAAGGTTCAGCGCCCGGTGTACTTCATCAGCGAAGTGCTCTCCGAGTCCAAGGCTTGGTATCTGCAGGTGCAGAAGTAGCTCTATGCGGTGCTCATCACGAAAAGAAAGTTGGTCCACTACTTCGACCGGCATCCGGTCTCTGTAGTAACCTCCATGCCGCTCGGCGAAATCGTCCGCAATCGCGACGCTTCCGGAAGGATAGCCAAGTGGGCTCTTGAGCTCAACGGCCACGACATATCGTATGTCCCCCGGACGGCGATCAAATCACAGGTCTTGGCCGACTTTGTCGCCGAGTGGACCGAAGCCCAGACGCCATCGGCGCTTGAGGACCCCGAGTACTGGACGATGTACTTCGACGGGTCCTACACTAAGAACGGAGTGGGTGCTGGAGTCGTCCTTGTTTCCCCGCTCGGAAATAAGCTCCATTACGCTATCCGGTTACACTTCGACGCGACCAACAATGTCGCCGAATCTGGCAACACTAAATCCAACGATCTTCGGATCATTGCCGACCTCGGCGCCACGCTCTCGTACATGGCGACTCCAAGCTGGTCGTCGACCAAGTCATGAAGGCTTTCGAGCCTCGTGACGCCCGCATGGTAGCGTACTGCCAGGAGGTACGCAGAATGGAGGAGAAGTATAAGGGTTTCGAACTTCACCATAGCTACCGACGCTACAATGGTGAGGCCGATTACCTGGCCAATCTGGCCTCCAGCCGGGGAGCGGTCCCGTCGGGGGTCTTTGTCTCCGATCTCTACATGCCCTCCGTCATTGGACTCCTTCGAACCACGGCCGACCCTCGAGTGCGCCCGCCCGCTACCGAACATCGGGTTCAGGACCCCCAGGTCGCAGCGGCGTCTTTGATCGCCGACTCCGACTGGGGCTTGATCTAGTCGGACCATTCAAAAAGGCGCCCAGGGGCTTAACACATCTGCTCGTTGCGGTGGATAAGTTCACCAAGTGGATAGAAGCAAAGCCGGTCGCCACCATCACTTCGATGCAGGCGGCCAACTTCTTCCGTGACATCGTTTATCGGTTTGGAGTCCCGAACTCCATCATCACCGATAACGGGACGCTGTTTACAGGGAAAGAGTTCCTCAAGTTCTGCGATGACTTCAACATCCGCGTCGACAGGGCAGCCGTAGCCCACCCGCGGACCAATGGCCAGGTCGAGCGCGCAAATTGCATGATCCTCCAAGGGCTCAAACCGCGAATCTTCAGTCGACTGAAGAAGTTCGCGGGGCGATGGGCGGCCGAGCTGCCCTCCGTCCTTTGGAGCCTGCGGACCACACCAACCCGGTCAACCGGGTTTACACCATTCTTCCTGGTGTTCGGCGCGGAAGCCGTCTTGCCAACCGATCTGGAGTACGGCGCCCCAAGACTACAAGCCTTCGATGAGGAGCGGGGGCTCGACGCACAATAAGACGCCATCAACCACCTCGACGAGGTGCGCGACGTGGCCATCTTGCGATCGGCCAAGTACCAGCAGACGCTGCGGCGTTACCATGATCGTCGAGTCGCGGGCGGTCTTCGGCGTCGGTGACTGGTCTGCACGAGTTGATCTAACGTTAGCGAGCACAAATTTGTCACCTCCGTGGGATGGGCCCTCCAGCGTCGCGGAGGTCCTCCGACCAGGCACCTTTCGACTCAAAGACGGAGACGACAACATTGCACCCAACGCATGGAATATTGAAAAGCTAAGGCAATTTTATCCCTAAAACTTTATCTCTATTCCAATGCCACTATGAAACCCTCCGAGTCCGAAGCGCAGTGCACTGATCACACCCTGGTCATCATGCATCGCTTGGAGGTTGCTCGCCTGCATGGCTACCCAGGGCGACGCACCAACCGGCCATCGTGACCTCCCCTAGCGGTAACCCCTTCGACCGAAAGTGCTCGGCCCTCGCCCAGCTGACTCTGATTGCAGTAACGCCAGCGGCGAAGAGCTACCCATGCGGAGCGGTCCTTAGTCGATTTGGAGCACGCCTTCGGGCTGGCGACTCTGTCGCCATTTTTCGCGTTTCCTTCAAAGTGCTAGCTCTCTGGCCTACGCTCATACAACCCTAGCGGCTCCTAAGGGCTACGGTCATCCGGTGAAGCGCTTAATTTGAGAATTGTTGAAAAAGGTTATTTGGCCGCACTAGAGGTGCAACCAATTCTTAAATCCCAAATTAAAGCTGCTCAATTCAAAGATGAATCTATTATCAAAATTCGTGAAGTGTTACAACAAGGAATTGAATCTGAATTCCATGAAAGTCCGGATGGAGTACTTATGTACAAAAATCAAATCTATGTTCCTAATGATCCTGACCTTAAAGATTTAATCCTGAAAGAAGCTCATGAATCACCCCTCTCAATCCACCCTGGAAGCACAAAAATGTTTCAAGATCTTCGACGGGAATATTGGTGGCCCGGTATGAAAAAAGGATATTGCTGCATATGTTGCAATCTGTGATGTATGCCAGCGTGTTAAAGCCGAGCATCAACGTCCTGCTTGACTTCTTCAACCTTTCAAAATTCCTGAGTGGAAATGGGATGATATCAGCATGGATTTCATCACTGATCTGCTAAGGACTAGAAAAGGTCATGATTCCATTTGGGTTATTGTTGACAGATTGACAAAAGTAGCCCACTTCATACTAGTTAAAACCACTCATCCAGGAGACAAGCTCACCGAACTATATCTGGAGAATATAGTCCGTCTTCGTGGTGTTCCAAAAACCATTGTTTCAGATCGAGGTTCTCAGTTTACTTCTCTCTTCTGGGAAAGTTTGCATGGTCTTCTGGGAACTAAGTTAAACTTCAGTACAGCTTATCACCCTCAGATAGACGGTCAAATAGAAAGAACCAATCAAATTATGGAAGATATGTTGAGAGCTTGTGTATTATCCTATGGCACTAATTGGGAGAAAAGTTTAGCATTCGCTGAATTCTCCTATAATAATAGCTTTCAATCCAGCCTTCAAATGTCACCTTTTTAAGCTCTTTATGGGAGAAAATGCAGAACCCCTCTTTTCTGGTCTAAAGTTGGAGAAAGGAAATTCTTCGGTCCGGATCTCATCCAACAAGCCCAAGAACAAGTTGACATGATAAGAAGTTGACGAATACTTATACTAGGGGTACCCCACACAGCAAAGTATACATCTATTTCAAGATTGTATTTCTCTCAGTCAATCCGGGCTCGGAGCCCAGACTGGCGACAGTGCCGACCGTTGAAGGGGGTATTACCAAAGTCTCCGTCCCTCACAGATGGGATTATCATTTGATAAAACACTAAATGGGCCATGCTAGGCCACTTCCTGATCGAAGGCCTCATCAGGTCATACAGATTCCCGGGCCTCGATCGAGGCCACCATGGGAGCTCCGACCTGGCCTCGGGTCGGGCGTCCTCACCAGGCCAGACCGGGACATATGGCCGACGCCTCCGTGAGCTCCGGCTCCGACCCGGTTCCCCGCCAGGCGCCCCAACAGGCTCCGGCCTAGACCTAGGTCCGACGCCCTCGCGGACTCCGACTACAGGCTTTGGCGGGGCCAAGCGAACTCGGCTCGAAACCTCGCCACGTCGGCGGTCTTGCCGGTGGTCACCGTTCCACGGACACGACAGCCGTGATGGGGCGAGTGGTTCCTTCCCAAGACAACCGGAGGGCGGCCTCAGCTAAGCACCCGTCCCCTCAAGCCGTCAATATCTGATAGACGCACAGAGGGCAGGTGCGCACCTTCCCAACGGGGCACCGTCCGTTGTGTTTACCAACCCGGCATGGGATGAGCAGGAGCCTGTCAGTCGTCAAGACCAAAGACCGGGACTCCCGGGCGTAGCATACCCCTATCTCTTTTCTAAATTCCCGTGTAACCTTCCCCCTCCACCTATATAAAGGGAGGCAGGGCCCTCAGGGAAGGGCACGCCCACATTCGCTCGTATTTTCATTTCACTCGAACTAAGCCATCCGACCCAATTCAGCATCCGATCTAGGCAAGCCCTTCCGAACTTCTCCTTCTCTCTCTCGGACAAACGCTAAGGGCCTGTCCTTAGCTCCCAGTTGTAACCTCCTGTAGCCCCCAGCACCCAGGGTAATACTCACCACTGCCTCGCACTGGAAGTAGGGACATTCTACCTAAACCAGTATACATCCGGGACTTCCTCAGTCCTAACCATTAGAGAGAGGGCCTTGCGACCCCTATACTTACAAATTTACTTGCGGTTATCTGAAACAACGGCGATTAGCGCGCGCGGTAGGGGCCTTCGCGCGTCATCTTCGTGATTTCTGGATTCCCATTTCCCTCCTCGATGGCCTTCTTCACCAACGACGACACATCTGCGTCAAGGAGCTGGATTCGCTTCGGCTCCCTCGACTTCATTGCCACTCCGACGGGAGAGTTCGTGCTCGTTCCCACCACTTTCCAGGATCGGGCGCCTGTCCCGAGCCTGGGCTCCGTTGTCGGTACTCTCGGCGACCTCCGGCTTGAGGACCCTGTGCGGACCCCAGCGCGGAGACCCGCCGGCGCCCGCTACCCTACTGTGGCCAGGCGGGCTTCTTGTGATCGGCATTATCGCCTCCCGCAGGCTCGCGCCTCGTAGCTATGGTCGACCACCTACCGACCTCCGTCTACGACTTGCTGGAAAGCTCCTCCAGCATCGACTCCGGCTCCGACGCGGAGCAGACCTCCGGCGCATCATACCCTCGCGAATGCAACATGGCGGGGGCGGACGGCCCGACCGCCACCTCCGTCAGTCCGGGAGCCGCCACCGCACAGTGAGGAGGTGGAGTGTGGCCTTGGTGAGGAGCCTCAAGCTACATGTGAGCTCGGCGGCTCTTGTGACATTTGGAGGCCCAAGAGGCCAAGCTCGACGAGCTCCAGGCCGGCTTGGAGCAAAATAAGCCAGACCTTCGCGCACTTTGGGGCTGGCGCGGCGGGTTCAACAACAAGCTGGCCGAGGATCGCCACGGTCTTCGTACTTCCCTGCGCCCGGCCCGAGAATGTCACCGCGGCGGCGATCTTTGCCAGCGGCATTCGAGGCGAAGGATCCGGGGCCAAGGCCACCTACGAACCTCTCGGGGTGGTAGGCGTCTTCTTGATGCAGCACATGCAGCCTTCCGCCTCCTTTCGCTCGGGGCTTCCACCACCAAAGTTCTTGTTGTCGCTCATTTGTCGAGTCAAACCACAGACGGCGTCGCCCTCAGCGATCCCAAGCCCCCGCACTCGGTCTTGCGAGCACTGGCGAAAGTCGTGGCGTTAAATGGCGCCGTCGAGGCCGGAAGCAGGCGGCGTGGCGGCCCGATCTCGGGCTGCGGACGTGGCGGCGCAGCCGCGGCCGGCCCGGCGGCGGGGCGCGGCGTTGGCGAGAAATCCGCCCGCGGACTTCCCCGCCAGATTCGAGCCCCCACCAACATAACCAAGTACTGCTGGGGCCCACGAACCCCGATTGTGCAGTTCAGAAGACTTCGGCTTGCATGCGGGTAGAGAGCTACGGATGATCTCTTCATCATCCAGTACCTCCCCATTTATCTCACGGACTCCGCTCGAGCCTGGCTCGAGTACTTGCCCGCGAACGCCATCAGGAGCTGGGCCAACTTGAAGAGCCTCTTCTTCGGCAACTTCCAGGGCACCTACAAGCACCCTAGGAACTCCTGGGACTTGAAGAGCTTCAAACAGTAGCCCGGGGAGTCGCTCCGGGATTACATTCGGCGATTCTCCTTGCGGTCTGTGAGCTCCCCAATATCTCGATCTTGATGTCGTCAGGCGTTCATTCTGGCACCACTTCGAAGGCTCTGGTGCATAAGCTGGGCTGCGCCAAGCCCAAGACCACTAAAGAGCTTCTCGACATCGCCACTAACCACGCCTCGGCGAGGCCGTGGGGCCATCTTCGATAAGGGAAGGCCAGCGAGAGCCGCCCGCAGCCGGCGTTACCTCCGGCCGCTCGGAGCAAAGCGGAAGGAAGCGAGACGCGCGAGGCCTGTGGTCACGATCGCCCGCCGCCCGCTTAACAATAAGCGCATCGGGACCACGACCACTTGAAAAGCGATGGACAGCCGTGTCACATCACGAATACCGCATCAAGCACAAGTCGAGGATTGCGAAACCTGGCGCTTCATCTCTGCAGCCCAGCGGTAAAGGGAAAAGCGCGACTTCGCTGCCGGATCCGAGCCAAAGGAAGCGGCCGATGAGTTCCGGAACCCGATGGCTGCCTCATGATATTTGGTGGATCGGCGAGCTCGCCGACAAAGCGGCAATGGCTTCGCCTTCGCGAAGTTCACCGGGCGGCCCCGCCGTGCCCAAATACGCCGGTGGTCGGTCGCGATCACCTTTGATCGAACCAACCACCCGATCCGTCCGCACCCGAGGAGGTATCCGTGGTAAATCGCCCGTCGTGGGGACGGCGCTGTCAAGGTGCTCATGGATGGCGGCGGCCTCAGCATCGTATGTTGAGGCCTTGACGCCATGGGAATCCCAGCTTCGCGTCTCCGATCGAGAGCAAAGCGCCCTTCCGCGGCATCATCCACAGTCTGCGAGCCCATCCGCTCGGCGGATATATCGCGTAACCTTGGGAACGGACCAACTTCCGCCGAGACCCTCACCTTTGAGGTCGTGGGGTTTCTGGCTCTACCACGCTATCATGGGAGGCCATGCTCGCCAAGTTCATGGCGGTCCCCAACTACACCTACCTCAAAATTTGAAGATCACGGGGCCACGAGTCATCACGTGGCGCCTCCGTTCAGCTTGCCTAACTCGCGAAACAGCGATTGCGAGTTAGCGTCGGCGATCATTGCGTCTGCGAGCTCGAAAACCTCGGAGAAACCGGAGTTTGCCCCGATCCTTCAAGTCCGCCGAGACACGAAGGGTTGCGGTCGATCGAAGATCAACCAAGACCGTCGGCGTCGGGCGGCGCTCGGCCAAATAGGAAGGCGCGCTCGTCGATTTCCTCCGCTCCAACCGGGATGTCTTCGCACGGAAGCCCTTTGACATGCCAGGCATCCCGCGGGAAGTCGCGAGCACTCCTTGAATATTCGGCCCGGCTCAAGGCCGGTCGTTCAGCGCTTGCGCCGCTTCGACGAGGAGAAACGCAAGGTCATTGGTGAGCAAATCGCCAAGCTTCTGGCTGCAGGGTTTATAAAAGAGGTCCGCCACCCCGAGTGGCTGGCCAACCCTGTGCTTGTAAAAAAGAAGTCTGGGCAATGGAGAATGTGTGCTGATTACACGAGCCTCAACAAGGCATGTCCCAAGGACCCTTTTCCATTGCCCTGCATTGAGCAAGTTGTCGATTTCACCGTAGGGTGCGAATCCCTGTCCTTCCTGGATGCCTACTCAGGCTATCACCAGATAGCGATGAAAGAGTCCGACCAACTCACGACCTCATTCATCACTCCGTTCAGCTCGTTTTGTTACGTAACGATGCCGTTCGGTCTGAAAAATGCGGGTGCTACATTCCAGCGATGTATGCAAACGTGTTTTGACGACCAAATTGGGCGTAACCTCGAGGCATATGTGGACGACATCGTCGTCAAGACTAAGAAGGCTGACGATCTTGTCGCCGACTTAGAAGAGACTTTTGCGAACCTTCGGCGGTTTCGTATCAGGCTCAACCCCGAGAAATGCATTTTCGGGGTCCCCAAAGGAAAGCTACTCGGGTTCATCGTCTCCGAGCGCGGAATCGAAGCCAATCGGCAGAAGATCTCCGTGATCATGAAGATGGGTCCGATCAGCAATCTGTGAGAGTCAAAAGGCGACGAGGTGCTGGCGATACTGAGCGTTCGTCTCTACGCCTCGTGACGCGGAATGCCACTCTACAAGCTGCTTAAGAAGTCCGATCATTTCAGCTGGACGCAGGAAGCGTAGGAAGCCCTCAACCGACTAAAGGTATTCCTAACCACGCCTCCGGTGCTGGTCGCCCCGGCGCCAGAAGAATCGATCCTCCTTTACATCGCCGCCACGACCCAGGTCGTTAGCCCGGCTCTTGTTGTGGAGAGAGTCGAAGAGGGCCGTGTACTCAAGGTTCAGCGCCCGGTGTACTTCATCAGCGAAGTGCTCTCCGAGTCCAAGGCTCGGTATCCGTAGGTGCAGAAGTAGCTCTATGCGGTGCTCATCGTGAAAAGAAAGTTGGTCCGCTACTTCTACTGGCATCCGGTCTCTGTAGTAACCTCCATGCAGCTCGGCGAAATCGTCCGCAATCGCGACGCTTGCGGAAGGATAGCCAAGTGGGCTCTTGAGCTCAACGGCCATGACATATCGTACGTCCCCTGGACGGCGATCAAATCACAGGTCTTGGCCGACTTCATCGCCGAGTGGACCGAAGCCCAGGCGCCGCCGGCGCTTGAAGACCCCGAGTACTGGACGATATACTTCGACGGGTCCTACACCAAGAACGAAGCGGGTGCTGGAGTCATCCTTGTTTCCCCGCTCGGAAATAAGCTCCATTCGCTATCGATTACGCCAGCGAGACCAACAATATCGCCGATCTGAAGCACTAAATCAACGGTCTTCGGATCACTGCCGACCTCGGCGCGCGCCGGCTCTACGTACACGGTGACTCCAAGCTGGTCGTCGACCAAGTCATGAATTCTTTCGAGCCTTGTGACGCCCGCATGGCAGCATATTGCCAGGAGGTACGCAGACTGGAGGAGAAGTTTAAGGGTTTCGAACTTCACCATAGCTACCGACGCTACAATGGTGAGGCCGATTACCTGGCCAATCTGGCCTCCAGCCGGGGAGCGGTCCCGTCGGGGGTCTTCGTCTTTGATCTCTACAAGCCCTCCGTCCGACTGGACACCCCTTCCGAACTACCGTTCGACCCTTAGGGTGCGCCCGCCCCGACTGCCGAACATCCGGGTTCAGGACCCCCTGGGTCAGGCCGCGGCGTGCTAGTCGCCGACTCCGACTGGAGGAAGCCCTTCGTCGACCAACTGACTGATGGATCGCTCCCCGCCGACCCTACCGAGGCCCGGCGCCTCGCTCGGCGGGCGAAATCCTTTGTCCTGGTTGGGGAAGACCTCTACAAGAGGTGCCCATCCGGGGTCCTCCAGAAGTGCATTCTGGCGGACCAAAGAAAGCAGCTGCTGCTCGACATACACGCCGGAATCTGTGGACACCACGCCGCACCACGATCCCTCGTGGGCAAAGCCTTCCGCCAAGGCTTTTACTGGCCGACCGCGATGGCCGATGCCGAGCAGATTGTTCGCACCTACGAAGGGTGCCAATTCTTCGCTCGGCAAAGGCATCTCCCCGCACAATCCCTATAGACGATCCCTATCACTTGGCCGTTCGCCGTTTGGGTGCTCGATCTGGTCGGACCCTTCAGAAAGGCGCCCAGGGGCTTAACGCATCTGCTCATTGCGGTGGATAAGTTCACCAAGTGGATAGAAGAAAAGCCGGTCGCCACCATCACTTCGATGCCGGCGGCCAACTTCTTCCGCGACATCGTTTATCGGTTTGGAGTCCCGAACTCCATCATCACCGATAACGGGACGCAGTTTACGGGGAAGGAGTTCCTCGAGTTCTACGACGACTTCAACATCCGTGTCGACAGGACAGTCGTAGCCCACCCGCGGACCAATGGCCAGGTCGAGCGCGCAAATGGCATGATCCTCCAAGGGCTCCAACCGCGAATCTTCAGTCGACTGAAGAAGTTCGCGGGGCGATGGGCGGTTGAGCTGCCCTCCGTCCTTTAGAGCCTGCGAACCACACCAACCCGGTCAACCGGGTTTACACCATTCTTCCTGGTGTTCGGCGCGGAAGCCGTCTTGCCAACCGATCTGGAGTACGGCGCCCCAAGACTACAAGCCTTCGATGAGGAGCGGGGGCTCGACGCACAACAAGACGCCATCAACCACCTCGACGAGGTGCGCGACGTGGCCATCTTGCGATCGGCCAAGTACCAGCAGACGCTGCGGCGTTACCATGATCGTCAGGTCCGCGGACGGTCTTTCAGCGTCGGTGACCTGGTCCTGCACCAGGTTCAGTCTAACGTTGGCAGGCACAAGCTGTCACCTCCGTGGGAAGGGCCCTCCAGCGTCGCGGAGGTCCTCCGACCAGGCACCTTTCGACTCAAAGACGGAGACGGCAACATTGCACCCAACGCATGGAATATTGAAAAGCTAAGGCAATTTTATCCCTAAAACTTTATCTCTATTCCAATGCCACTATGAAACCCTCCGAGTCCGAAGCGCAGTGCACTGATCACACCCTGGTCATCATGCATCGCTTGGAGGTTGCTCGCCTGCATGGCTACCCAGGGCGACGCACCAACCGGCCATCGTGACCTCCCCTAGCGGTAACCCCTTCGGCCGAAAGTGCTACGACCTCGCCCGGCGACTCTGGTTAAGTAACGCCAGCGGCGAATGAGCTATCATGCGAGCGGTCCTTAGTCGATTTGGAGCACGCCTTCGGGCTGGCGACTCTGTCGCCATTTTTCGCGTTTCCTTCAAAGTGCTAGCGCTCTAGCCTACGGTCATACAACCCTAGCGGCTCCTAAGGGCTACGGTCATCCGGTGAAGCGCTTATCACAGAAAGGAAAACGCGCGATATAGGGCAGAGTCCCCAGAAACTGCAATATGCGTATATTACAAAAAAACAACAAAAGTCGGGCATTGCCGCCTGGGGTGTTCCTAAGCTATGCTCAGGCATCACCCTCGACGGTGTCATCGTCCGAGCTGTCGCTGCTCTTAGCGACGTCGCCCAGCCCGGCCACCCTCTCCGCCGCCGGCCGCACCCTGGCCCGCACCTGCTCGGTGTCCCCCTTGATCCCGGCGACGGTCGCGATCGGGTCGAAGGAGGCGCTGGTGGCCGCACAAGAAGCCCGACGATACTGGGCGGCGAGAGGCAACCCGCCCTCATGAGCGGAGCGCTTCGCACAAGGCTTGCGGGCGGTCGGCAAGGCGTCGGCCGCTGGGTGAGCACAAAGGCGTACCCGCACGGGTAGGGTCGAGCTCCTGCAGCCTCACCCCCAGAGGCTCCAGGCTCCTGCCCATGCTATCGAAGGCTGGGCGAAGCATGGAGAGGAGGTTCTGGCCTCGACCCGGGCCCGCTGTGATGACACCTCCTCACGCTTCTTGGCGAGCTCTTCCTCGAGTGCATCAGCTCGAGCTCGCCCCGCCGCCACCTCCTCGCGCACCCTCGCCAGTTCCTCCTCGGCGGCCTGGGCCCGGGCTTGCTGAGCAAGCACTTTCGCCTCCTGAGCGGCGACCGCTGCAGCCTAAGCTACCAGGGAAGCGTCCAGCTGCGTCAACACGGCCGTCATGCTAGCTGCCCGCGCCCTCGTCGTGGAGACAATGGTGTCCACCTCTCCTTGAAGGCGCCGGCGTCGCACGGCCAGCGTCGGCCACAAAGCAGTGGTCGCGAGCCCGAGCGATGGTCTTTGGGAAGAATGAGAAACAGTTCAACACCAACAACAGAAAGAGAACTGAAGCCATCTCGAAGTCAAGCGGGGGAACTTACTCCGGAAGGGGACTCCGGATGCGGAAGATCGACGAGGGCAATACGAGCCCTCCCCTTCTCGTGCGTACAGACAACCGAGCGACGGTGCGGGGCCTCTTGGGGTCTGACCCCAGAGGGTCCGCCACCGCCTCCCGCTTGCCGTCTCTTCGATCGTCGTCCCCGCTCGCCATCAACACTCGAGCTTCCTAACCCTTTCTCTCTTTTTTCTCGCTGAAGGGCAAAGGGAGGGCAGGAAGGCAAAGAGAACGGCTATGCGCGGTCCCTCTCCCCTCGTGCCATATTTATAGGGGCAAGGCGGAGCGATCGGAGCAGGAGTTGCCCCGGGCTGCGCGCCGCATGAGCGTTAACTCCACGTCCCGCGCGACGGGACGCGCCCTATCCACGCCCCCCACTTCGCATTAAAATGCGACGGATCGTGATGAGGGGCGAAAGGACGTGCCGGCCGGAAAGGCGTGCGCGACTCTTTGATTCGCCCCGGCGAAGCCGATGGCGCAAGGAAGGCCTGCGCCAACCGCGAAGGCACGAATGCGGCAGAAGGCCCGCTAACTCGACCTCTCCGCTGGAGGATTGAGCTAGAGGCCCAATAACCGCGGCATCCCCGACACACGGAATGAAAAGCTAAGGCCATCTTTCCCCCAAAGGTTCTCCTTCCACATCCATTTTTTCGCTCCTCCGAGTCTGAGCGCTGCGTGGCGACCACAAGCTTGGTCCCCACGCACCACTCGGGGGCTACAAGTTCCTACACTCACACGGGTCAGGTGACCCGGTCGGTTATTCGGTTCTCCCTAGCGGTAACCCTCTCCCTGAACGCTATGGCCTACGCCCAGCGGCTACGGTCACGAAGTAGCACTTCGCGGAAGAAGGAAGCACCCATGTGGCGAGACCCATAGCCGGTCGAGAACACTCCTCTCCCACGCAAGTGTAGATGAGCGATCTTTTAAAGTTCCTACACTCGCACGGGTCAGGTGACCCGGCCGGCTATTCGGTTCTCCCTAACGGTAACTCTCTCGACCCGAACGCTATGGCCTACGCCCCAGTGGCTACGGTCGCGAAGTAGTGCTTCGCGGTAGAAGGAAGTACACGTGGGGTACGATCCACAGCTGGTCGGGAACACTCCTTTTCCATGGCGAGTCTCAGGTCCCCATTTTTTCTTCGAGCCCTCCTCAAAGGTACCTGTCGAAGCACGTGCCAGCAGGACAAGCATCGACCAATCGCTCACCGGTCAAGCAGACGGTGCTTTGGTCCAAGCGTCGCGCGTCCCGTCACAGACGCCACGACAGGCCGCTGGTAAGATGTATCGCCGCCAATCATTTCAATTCACATTTAATTTCCGCACGCGCATTAAATGCCAGCAGGGGCACCAGGGCATCGCTCCGAGCGAGATGCCCTGTGGCCTCTCGATCTCCGCCTTCGGGCCGGCTCAAATCGGGTCGAAGCAGGTATGAAAAGCCCACCGGGCCGTAGCGGCCTCGAGGTGGCGAGAGGGCTTGAATGCCTTACAACCAGCCTGGCTGTGGGTTCTAAAGGCAAAATCCACCAAGCGGATCCCTGGCCGCCCCAGCAGGCGAATCGAGTGAGGGGCGAGTCCAAGGCGAACCCTCGGTGGGTCTCTAGTTGGGTTGGCGGACGACCCAATCGCCTTAACTCGTGTCCGAGACCATACTTCGAACTCTCCCGTGGAGCCCCCCGAAAGGGCAAGACCCATTGCGCCCAGACGAACGGCCCGGTCCGATCACGGGATCGAGTAAAGAAAGGTTTTTATGGGTCGCCCTAGAGGTCGGACACGGTCGCGAGATCGTCGCTCGGAGATCGCTTGATCTCGGGGCCCACTCGGATAACCCGTTTGTAGCTCCACGAGCACGGTGTTCGCCGACGTATGGCAAAGCAACGCTCTCACCCTCCAGTCCCACTCTGCGGGACGGGCGTACCGTGGGACCGGCAACGCCTCTCCTCCCGCAGACTACCTCGCCCGATGAGGACTCGGGATGGATGCCCTTCGCCTAGCTCCAGCGTTAAACCAGCCCGACTAACTCGTCTAGCTACGATGTAAAACTAGCCCGACTAACTCGTCTAGCTACGACGTAAAACTAGCCCGATTAACTCGTCCAGCTATGACGTAAAACGAGCACCCAGGAACCAGAACCTCTCGCGAAGGCATCTAGACCTCCCTGCCGACCACGGCCACGTCCAGCTATGACGTAAAACGAGCACCCGGGAACCAGAACCTCTCGCGAAGGCATCTGGACCACCCTGACGGCCACGGCCGCGTCCGCTATGGCGTAAAATGAGCACCGGGAACCGTAACCTCTCGCGAAGGCATCTGGACCTCCTCGCCGACCATGGTGGTGTCGGCTAGGATGTAAAGCGAGCACCGGAACCGTAACCTCTCGTGAAGGCATCTGGACCTCCCGCTGCCACCGCGCGCGTCCGACTAGGGCGTAAAGCGAGCACCGGGAACCAAAACCTCTCGCGAAGGCATCTGGACCTCCTGCCGACCATGGCGGCGTCCGGCTAGGGCGTAAAAGCGAGCATCCGGAACCGTAACCTCTCGCGAAGGCATTCGACCTCCTGCCGACCACGGCGCGTCCAGCTATGACGTAAAACGAGCACCTGGGAACCAGAACCTCTCGTGAAGGCATCTGGACCTCCCTGCTGGCCACGGCCGCGTCCAGCTAGGACGTAAAACGAGCACCCAAGAACCAGAAACTCTCGCGAAGGCATCTGGACCTCCATGCCGACCACGGCCGTGTCCAGCTAGGACGTAAAACGAGCACCCGGGAACCAGAACCTCTCGCAAAGGCATCTGGACCTCCCTGTCGACCACGGCCGCGTCCAGTTGTGACGTGAAACCAGCTTTCGAAAACCTTGCACCGGAACCCCGCGCAAGGCATCCCGATATCCGCGCTGACCGGAACGGCGTCAAACTAGAGCCCTCCAACCAAGTCGGTCGGGCTCGGCAGGCAAGTGTAACCCCCCGACCAGATCTCCGACCTGCTCGGGGGCTCGGGGGCTACATCCGGTCAGAACGACCAACCAAATCAATCGGGCCACGACATCCAAGTCAGCTTACCGATCCACCCAAAGGTTCGGGGTCGGTCAAGCCCGCTCGTTTCGCCCAGTCGGGTTCATTGCTGACCAAGGTAACTCCCCGACCAGCCCTCCGACCTGCTCGGGGGCTACATCCTCCAGATGCGCTCGCGCGCTTCTCGGAAAAAGTCACCTAACTGGGTCGGTCGAGCTCGATCGACCCAAGTGACCCCATGCACACCCGACACCGCCAAGGACAAGGGGCCCATCCTGGAACGCCTGCATTTCAGGACGGCCCCGGGGGCTACTGACGAATACTTATACCAGGGGTACCCCACACAGCAAAGTACACATCTATTTCAAGATCGTATCTCTCAGTCAATCCGGGCTCGGAGCCCAGACTGGCAACAGTGCCGACCGCTGAAAGAGGTATTACCAAAGTCTCCGTCCCTCACAGATGGGATTATCATTGGATAAAACACTAAATGGGCCATGCTAGGCCACATCCTGATCGAAGGCCTCATCAAGTCATACAGATTCCCGGGCCTCGATCGAGGCCACCATGGGAGCTCCGACCTGGCCTTGGGTCAGGCGTCCTCGCCGAGCAGGGCCGGGACCAAGGGCGGCGCCTCCATGAGCTCCGGCTCGACCGGTTCCCGCCGAGCACCCTAACAGCTCGGCCTAGACTCCAGTCCAGCGCCCGCGGACTCTGACTCAAGCCTTTGGCCGGGGCCCCGACGAACTCCAGCTCCGAAACCTCCGCCACGTCGACGGTCTTCGCCGAGCTGGTCACCTGTTCCACGAACACGACAGCCGTGATGGGGCGAGTGGTTCCTTCCCAAGACAACCGGAGGGCGGCCTCAGCTAAGCACCCGTCCCCTCAAGCCGTCAACATCTGACAGATGCACAGAGGGCAGGTGCGCATCTTCCCAATGGGGCGCCGTCCGTTGTGTCTACCAACCCGGCATGGGATGAGCAGGAGCCTGTCAATCGTCAAGACCAAAGATCGGGACTCCCAGGCGTAGCATACCCCTATCTCTTTTCTAAATTCCCGTGTAACCTGCCCCCTCCGCCTATATAAAGGGAGGCAGGGCCCTCAGGGAAGGGTACGCCCACATTCTCTCGTATTTTCATTTCACTCGAACTAAGCCATCTGACCCAATTCAACATCCGATCTAGGCAAGCCCTTCCGAACTTCTCCTCCTCTCTCTCGGACAAACGCTAAGGGCCTGTCCTTAGCTCCCGCTTGTAACCTCCTGTAGCCCCCAGCACCTAGGGTAATACACACCACCGCCTCGCACTGGAAGTAGGGACATTCTGGCCAAACCAGTATACATCCGGGACTTCCTCAGTCTAACCATTCGAGGAGAGGGGACGCGCGACCCCCTATACTTACAAATTTACTTGCCGGTTATACGAAACACTGACAGAAGTCGACTTAAAGAAGCTGAATCTCGGCAAAAGAGTTATACCGACAACCGTCGTCGTGAACTCAGTTTTCAAGTTGGCGATCATGTCTACTTGAAGGTATCGCCTCTCCACGGAGTTCGCCGTTTCCAAATTCGTGGGAAACTAGCTCCTCGATATATTGGACCGTACAGAATTCTTGAAAGAATAGGTGAGATGGCATACAAGCTGGAATTACCACCTCAACTATCCGAAGTTCACAACATCTTTCATGTGTCCCAACTGAAGAAATGTCTTCGTGCTCCCGCCGAGCTCACCAATGTAGAAAGCATCAACCTTCAACCCGACCTCTCATATCGGGAGCATCCAATTCGTATCCTGGAAGAAGCAGAACGTCAAACAAGGAACAAAACTCACAAAATGTTGAAGATCCAATGGAGTAACTATACCGAAGACGAAGCCACTTGGGAAAGAGAAGACCACCTTCGGAAAGAATTTCCTGATTTCTTTTGACCTCGCCAAATCTCGAGGACGAGATTTTTGTAAGGGGGATAGATCTGTAACGGCCTGAAATCTAATAAAAGAAGAAATAGAAATATAAAACATTTTACTCGAGTTATTCTTGCATTTTCTAATTTCTTTTGAATTATTTTGGTCTTGTTGGTTAAAGTAAATTCAAATTTGAAATATGGAAAAATAAGAAAAGAAAAAGATAGAAAAATATTTATTAAAAATTTAATCATGAGATTTTTACACTGAAATCCTGACAATCTTATATACCTCTGTTAAAAATTTCAAACATTAAAACTTACATTAGTGAATTTTAGAAATTCAAAAAGCAGAAAACCAATAAAATTGAAAATGGTAATGTCATATTTTTAGAGATTAAACATAAAATATAAAATCAATCATCATCAAATCAAATAGATCAACCTAGTCTCGGCGAGTTTATCCTTAGTTGTTCCATTAGTGAGGCTTCTGGTGGGCCCGATTCATGAGTGGCTCAACCATCATTTTTGCCGACACCTTCCTGTCAAATGACCCCACACATCAGCCACCAATCTCTGATGCTTTCTTCTTCCTTCGTTTCTTTTCGATTTCTCTCTGCTGCGCGCGAGAGGCAAGCTAATCTTGCCTCCAATCTCGCTCTTACGCACCGCAATTATAACCTCAAGACTCTGTACCGTTGCGGCGTGCCGTCCTTATCTCAACCTTAGCGTCCACTGCAGTATTTTACTTTTGGTATTGTATAAATACTATGTAAACCTGCTTTCGCTGTTGTAATAAAAATAAGTGTATGGTTGTGATATCAATTTGTAAATGTGCGTACTAGCCACTGATCATGGGACTAGTACGGTATGCACATGGTACCCATTATTGATATTTATTATCAAAAATGGGGGCCTTACAGGTTTATAATGCAAATTATGCAAAAATTGGATTATAAGCCAATGAGTATATACTTGGTTGTTGCTTCTCAATGTCAGAAAGTGAAGGAGCTTGGACACCAAGGGTAACCGATGAGTACCTAGCCAAGTTGTCGTGACAGGGCATGGCTGCTTATTGGACTGGTCGATGCTCGATGAGTCGGCTAGTTTCTTTCCCACCGCCTTGGTCTTCAAAGTTGAGAAAAAGCCGATTAGTAAATGCTATGAAATGCTTAGGAATAATTGATGAATAAAATCTAAATGTAGTCGATATCTTGTAGGTAATATTCACTATACTTGTGTTAGTATAGCCTGATGAGCTAGCGCTACTACTAGGGCTTGAACCACTACACTACTACAGAACCGGCCTTCACAACCGGTCTATCACAAGCGGTTAGGTGCGCACCTCTTGTGCTCTACGTGCCACAAGCGGTTCGTGGGCAACGGGCGGGAGGGGGTCTCTAGAAGCGGTTCTTGACACGAACCCCTTCTGGAGTCCCATCGTTAGAAGCGGTTCGTGTGTAGAACCGCTTCTAGAGATCTAGAAGCGGTTCAAGACACGAACCGCTTCTATAGGTGGGGATCCAGAAGCGGTTCATGTGTAGAACCGCTTGTAGAGACCCCCTTCCCGCCCAGCGCATTTAAACCCCATCTTCCTCCCCGAGCTCGCACAGGACAGCAGAGTGGTGGGCCGATAGCGATTCATGGGGGAGGTGCCAAAATTTTCAATTGAGGCTATTAGCTTGGAATTAATTGTTTCTAAGGTGAGTAATATGTTGCTGACATCCTTCTCACCTATATATATATATTTTTTTTGTGCATTGGATGTTGAGAAATCATGTTTTGTTCTTGTGGGAATTATTAGTATTGTTTCTATTGTTGGCTTATTTTTTTGTTCTTAAGGTGATATATTGTTTGGTGTATGGAATGAAATGCAATAAATGTGAAACGATGAAAAATTACAAAGGTGGGGAAAAGGTAAAAAATAATTTTTATTTAGTAAAATTAAAATGCGGAATGATAGAAAAGGTTTGCATGAACATGTAACAATTAGTTAGTTTTATTTAAAAAAAATGCAGCAGGATTAGAAATAATTAGTTGGCTTTAGTTAAAAGAATATAGAATGATTAAAAAAATACAAAACTATTAGACATAGTTAGGTTTAATTAAATATTGTGATAGATGTTGTTATTATTTTTATTGGCGTAGATGAACTGGCAATGGATGTACAATGCGGACCGTCGGTCAAGAGAGTTCAGAGATAGCATGAAGGAGTTTCTCGACGCGGCCGTTGCATTCTTGCCTCCAGGAAGCTTCATACGTTGTCCGTGTGTAGACTGCAAGAATGAGAAGGAGCACTCCGAACGATGGATGGTTATGAGGCATGTGATCACGAGAGGTTTCATGGCAAACTATACCTGCTGGACCCACCTGCGCACCAATTTATATGCTGAATGTCAAATTTGTCTAGACAGGATCATCCTCTTTGTACTACTGGGAGAGGTCGCATTTCGAAGGCTTTTTTGTCCATTTGCCACTTAAAGATTTGACTAGACAGGATCTTCCGGTTTGTACTACTGGGAGAGGTCGCATTTTCGAAGGCTTTTTTGTCCATTTGCCACTTAAAGATTTGACCTTTTGGATATGATGCCACTTGAGCTAATGAAATATGGGACCGTATGAGTCAATGAAATGTAGGTCGATGGCAATTTTATGGCCACATGTTTAAAGTGGCAAATAACCAAATCTCTCCCCAAACTATGGACGGACCATCTGTGCGTACAATAAATCTCGCTTTGATATCTGACGTCGCTTTGTAGAAATCATTGGAACACTTTGTGTAAATCTTGTGCACCGCTGTGGAAATTCTAACCCCTAAAATCTCTAGGCGGAGATCGAATTGCTCCCCCCGTCCAAAGCGGCAAAGCCAAATTTCCCCCGTCGACACCTCCACGCCGCCGCCATCGGTGATCACATCCCCTCGGGCTCGCGCCTCCGACAATCGTTCCGGCGCGCTCGGTGACCTCTCCGCGGGCTCGCGCCTACGACTACCGTCCGCCGCGCCGTCGCCCCCTTCGTCCACGTCGCCTCGCTCGTGACCTCTCCGTGACCTCGCTCCTCCAAGCGAACTTCCGCCGGGTCGTCAATCTTTGAAGCCCCAATTCCTGCCGCCGCGCCCGCCGCCTCGCTCGGCCTAGCAAAACAAGTGCATCCGACCACCCTTATTTCTTGTTATCTTTGCCAAAAAGTTTGGAAGATATGTCCAAAGTAGATGGTGATTGATAGAGTATGAGTACTGCGCCGAACATAGAGCAATTCTTTTGAGATATCATAAGTAGTTATTACTTATTAATAAAATCGAAGTTGAAGTTGGAGTTACCAAAGTTTGTGGAGTCGGTTTGGATGGACGTATGAATACTCTACGGATAGTTTTTGAACGCATGTTGTCAGCGATCAATTCCAAAGAATTAAAATCATTTGGATAGAGTTTAGCTAAGCTCATCGATTATCCAAGTTGAAATCATGAAATGAGTCTCTTGGACTTAAAGAAGCTGACCAAACAAGCAAATTGGATGTGGTATGCTGACCAAACTAACTGAAGTTGATGAGCAAAACAATGGACATAGTATGCTGTACTATTTTCTCTCATAATCAATGATTTCAAGCCATTAAACTCACTCGCGTATTGCTTGCGCCATCATAACCTTGGCCCCTAACTTGCTTCAAGCTTAACTTATATACGCAAATAGCGAGTCAATAGAAGACTTGAGATAGGAAGAAGTGGTCTCTTTTACATGAACTAGACCAACAAATCTCTCTTTCACAATTCCACAACTATCAACATATCGCGAGAACAAGCGCCATCTGCTCTTTAACAAATCGATTGCAATATTTCAATGCATTGTTGTGAACACTATTGACACCTCCTACATGCTCTTTTAGTTTTGCTTTTTATTCCAGCTATTCCAACCATTTATAACAAACGCATCATACCCGACTTCCTTCTTGTTGCGGTCCCTAAATAAGAAACAACAAAAGCAATATGCTCTATCTTTGGATTCGCTATACTCAAGCCAACTCCCAAACTCATCAAACCATTGAGGATTAAACCTTACATTTTGTAGTAAGATGGGAGATAAAGAATTGCTCGACAAGAAGGCGCGTAAGAGGAGCCTCGCTTGCGAGCTTCGATGATATCTTGCTGCAAGAGGAGGGCGATGGGAAGGCAGCAAGACTTGGCCGAGAAGGATGATGCGCCACGCGGCTGAAAGAACACTGAGCCCATCGTTGTCCTTGGGCAGCGATGGTTCCTAAATCATCGTACAAGAGCCCTAGCCAGTTCCATGCCCACGACCGAAGCGGCGGCGTGGGGAAATCGACTCACTCGATCCCAATGAAGAGGTATTAAGAAGAGTGAGCTTGTTTTATTTATAACTTGGCGTGGACATAACTGCATTTCCTTATGTTTGCGTATATATTCCTCGTGTTTATTTCTATGAAGAGGCCGGAAAGGCGATCACGCCGACTAGCTGCAGTTCAAGAGGTAATTGAAGATACCTCCGGGCATGTTCCCGTGGATTCCTCTACTGCAACAACCATGACCTCGCATAAACGAAAACGGGGGGAACGAAGTAGGAACAAGTTATCGGCAAGGACTTGGTATATCACGAGGTCGGTCCTTTAGGAGAGCCCTAGCACCTCTGAGGCACTATCCAAGTTCGAAATAGCTGCTTGTTTGTCTTGTCAAGGACAATGTCTCCATCATGATTGATAAGCGGACAAAGGTGGCCGACGCGACAAAGGCGCACTTGTGGACCGAAGCTGCGAGAAAATCATAAGGTTCCCCAGTATGAGGCCATCGCTAAGAAGAATGCCTTGGATGTGATGGGGAAGAGCTTAGGAATCGGAGGTATGAGCTGAACAAGTACTTTGTGAAGACGAAGCAGACACCATTCAAGAAATATGGAAAAATCACCGTGGGTGAATGGGCGGAGTTTGTCCGGCAGAAGACCACAAGCGAAGCCGTAGCATTGAGCGAGGTGTACAGTGCCCTCGTGAAGAAGAACAAGTACCCTCATCACCGGGCAAGTGGGTATGCCCCTAAGATTGTTGAGTGGAGGAGTAAAGAAGAAGAGGAAGCCCGTCTTTGGGATAGAGAACCCATTGACGAGTCAGAGCGGCGAGGTAGAAAGTGGGTCCTAGCTCGCCAACCCAACAAAGAAGAAGGGTCGCAAAAAGCACGGTGGACCTGCGGTCTGGAAGTTTCCGCCAAGCTGCTGAAGATCTCGCCGACGAGCAAGCGGAGGATCTTTCGTCCTCGACGAGGAGAACAACGACCTAACGACGGCGTTGGGAACCAAGGAACACCTGTGTCGCACTCGTGGCGTCGAGTCGAGTGGGCTTCAAGCATGGGTTCCGGAATATCAAGACCAATACAAGTCGCGTCAAAGATATAAGAGGACCATGGCTGATACAATAAGACAAGCGGCCCAACAAGAGTTTTTAAGGCTGTGGGAAGAGAAGGAGGCGAAAGAAGGCGTTACAAAGCGCGGTCGGATGACAACCCGAGCCCGCCGCATCCGAGTAGCGTCGGGTCCGCACCAATCCCAACGCTCGATATCCTGTGGATGATATCACGAAGCAACCAAGTGCAAGCTCTGTGCACATCCGGAGCAAGGGGCTTGGTCGTCGAGCTTGCGGAGGGCATGGCATATCCGGACGCGTGATACACAACCAACTCCGTCCCGATTGGTCACATAAAGGTGCAAGTGGACATCGTGCTTGTTCCGTGCCTTGGCTTGTGGAAGCTACCATTCAGCACCCCGATGATGTAGAGACCATCCAAGATGCGATTGAGTCATTTATTGTATGGCCCAAGGAAGATATTGCATTGATACAAGAGAGGTCAGAGACGCCAGTGACAAGTCAAGACGTCGACCTACCTCTTCCAAAATTGCCTACACCACAAACCGCATCTTCTCCGCCGCGGTGCCTTCACCACAACGCACATCTTCTCCATGCCGGCGCTTTCACCATAACGCACATCTTCTCGCCGTGGCGCTTTCACCCTAGCAGCATCTTCTCCGCCACGGCGCTTCACACCACAGCGCATCTTCTCCGTCGTCGGCGCCTTCACCACAATAGCGCATCTCCGTTCTTTGGTTGCAAAGAAAACAAAGAAGTAGATTGCAATCAACGGAGTACCACCAAGTCAAACAGGAGTGCCAACTCCACTCGGGTACAGACCATGCCTTCACTAGACACTTATGAGCATGGCAAGCCATTTCTCCCCATGGAGCAGATCAACAAAGGACCATGGGAGTTGAAGAGATTCCATGACTGGTACTTGAGGGCATCTCGTCTTGGGGTGAAGGGCATTCAAGCCGCCGTCCCTCCAGATATCTACAAACACGAGGATACTCACTACGTCTGGATCGATTTTGGTGACTTGCAACAGATGTTCCGTTTTGGAAAACTCGACATCAACATGATCAGCGTGTGGTGCCTGTAAGTTGGCCATTGACCTACCCTTACATTGGCAGTAGCAAGTGCCGATATAACTAATTATGACAACATATCATTATATTGCATTCTGATAGCATAATAAAGAAAACCCCAAATGTATAGCAGTTGAGTGCCAAGTTGAGTTCCTCTTTATAGTAATGGCTTGTTAGATCATTCAAAAATTGGCAGAATCCATATAATTTTCAGTAAATCGTAAGTTGGCCGATTTTAGTGTGGTTTTTTCCTTTTTAGTAAAGTTAACTTCTGCCAAATATGTCAAACAAGATGCATTTTGCCAAAATCTGATATTTGCCAAAATGTCATGTTTCCCAGCATTCAGCATATAAATTGGTGCATTGACCATTGTCTTCTGTGTAGAATGCAATATACCGATGCTAAAAATATGGGAAAACGTGTCGGGTTCCTTGACCCCTCACGGATTAGCCACCGAGCTTAAGAGCTGTACTCAATGAAAAGCGTTGAAGAATAAGGGATGACGGAAGCAGAGATAGAAGAAAAGCGAAAGTCCTCGACCCGAGAACGCCAAAACGCATGTGGGGCTATACATATCAAAAGCAATGTTCGGATGCAAGACAAGGGCGTCATAATGGCTCCTACAATTTTAAGTAGTCTTCTCATTCGTCAATCGTTGCTAAAAGCTTAGTTTGCACCATAATCACTCGTGAAACTTACATATATATCGTTTGCGTTGCAGCGATCACTTTATTTGTTTCATCTTTGTACCCCAAGAAAGCAGATATATGGTCCTTGACTCATCCAAGATCCCCAGGAATCTTACAATGAATTCACCGCGTCTTAAATCGTAAGAAATATATATACACAAACATACATAACATAACGTAATTTGTTTTATGATATGATAGTTACTTCTTGTTGTTGACATTCGAGTAGGGCTTTCAAAATTACGCGAACAAAAGCGAGGGCAACATGATCCTGCGAAGGGTCGAATAAGATGCTTTGCTATGTCCACCCATGGGTAAGAAGACACTTGTAATGCTTCAACATAATTGCACTAGTAAGGAAGGGTATTACCAACTGTACTAATTCCATACATTATTATTTGATTTGAAGTGCCACAAGCAACCTCGTGCGGTGTTCTTTGTGGATACTACGTCTGCGAGTTCCTCGGGATCAACGGGAGGTATGAAGCAACCCCGTGACGTAAGCCTATACAAATTGGTGATTCAAGATTATTTATTATGCGATTCTCGATTTCACTATTGTTTAACCTCTTTATTGCCTACTTTATTATCGCAGTGAAAATTGCAAAGACCACTTTGGCACTCACTAATGATGACCTTTGCAATGTGCAAAAGGACATGTGCCGTTCATTAAATCGTGAAGTCATCCATGAGAGAGGTAGTTTCTTTTACTCTGAAGGTGAAGTGGCGAAGCATCCTAAACTTTGTAATTGGGAAAGCGAGGATAAGCGGACCGTGAACAACGATGTATATATAATAACCTTGTGTATATATTTTTTTGAAAGACAATGAGGCTGTAATTTATATTAGATAGAGAATATCGAGGAGTACATAGCGCAGATCCGCACTGGAGAGTTTTACAAGGAGAATATCGGAGGAGTATATATATAACCTTGTGTATATATATATACATAATGCAATTATGATTTATATGTGCTTTGTATATATAACCTTGTCATTGTTATGTATGGATTTGTCTTTGAACATTGATGTGATTGATAGAATGTATGCATTTATTAATATTATAATATAATTAACATAACATTATTAAAAAGATTCTCAACATTTGCTGAGTGACGCCTTAAGAAAGCTACTGTACAAATAAGCACTTGTGCGAGGCGGGTTCTTAAGCCGTCACTTTGTGAACATGCATTTTCACAAAGGACGTCTTAAGAACCCGCTCGCACAAGTGCTTATTTGTACAAAGCGGTTTTAAAGCGTCACGTAAATGTATTTACAGCGGTGGTAGAAGCGCTGTGAAAAGTTAGCGATTTCCACGAGACTTCCAGCAAAGTGGAGCAAAACGCCGAGAAGATGGGTTATCACCACTTTGTGAAAAGCATTTACGTAGTAGTGAGATGTACTACTTGTATACAAATTATTCCATATGATCATGTTGATATGTTGATGTTTAACATTGCTTGTACATAATTTCTACAAAATTATTTCTATAAATTTTAAAATGAAAACAAAGCACGAAAACCAGGTTGTACAAATTTTAAAATGAGAACAAAGCACGAAAATTTATATCCACTCTATGAAAGGATCTGCATAAATTTTAGCATACCTAAAAAGGAAATTACAGACATACAAAGAGAAATTCAGCTTAGCATAGTTAGCTCATAAATTCCCATACAAAAACCCCAAAAGCGATGTAAAATTTACAACATTACAATGATAGCTATATTAACTAAAAGGAGCAACATTACAATGATAGCTATATTAACTAATTTCTTTAGCATGTCCTCTACTCTTTCCATGCGTTTTTCTAGCTTTTTAATACTCTTGTTGTCATCGAAGCGGCGGATGTGCATCTCTCGACTTGCAACAGATTAAATGTTCTGACCATCGGCCATCATCACTTAGCAGCAAATCTTCTTGTAATGCAGCAATTTGCATTGCAAGATTTTCAAGACCATGGTGGCTTTATCATTACGCTAATACGGACATCTTTGTGCCCTTCAAAGAAAGAATGGAGCGGAAGGTGAAAGTCAAGGAATATGAACAAATGAATAACTTCAAAAACTTACCGACATATTCGAACACTTCATGAACACTCGGGATGGATTCTTGGATGTACGGAGGTGAACACATTTACAGGATCTCCGCGCCGAGGACACGATAGCTTCATCCGCAATGCATCTAGTTGTCTCTTCGTCTCGCCATTTGATGAAGCCGTCGACATGAATTAATAGTTTCAAAGAGTGAAACAACTTAGCATCAACAATATTTTTCATTACTCCAACATCAACATATGAACAAAACTCCTTGTGGGCATTTGAACACCTTGTGGGCATGAAAAGCAGAGAGGGAGGGAGCCTTGACGAGAGGAGGCTCTCGGGGACTTAGAAAATTTGAAGGTGTAGGAGAGTGCATGTGGGGACTTAGAGAATTTAAAGTCTACCCACTTCTACAAGCGGTTCAGACATACGAACCGCTTAGAGATTTTTCTACAAGCGGTTTGTAAAACCAACCGCTTGTAGATGGTACGTCTACAAGCGGTTCTTAGTAACAACCGCTTGTAGAAGATGCACAGTAAAAAAAAGAATGGCAAGGGGGCGCGAGCGGGGTTCGAACCGGGGTGGACGAGGCCGCACACTCAAACGCCACGCGCTAGCCAAGGGGGAGGGAAGAGATCTTATCGAACGATATGCACACCATATACTTTTGAATATTACCCGGTTAGCACTTCTACAAGCGGTTGGTATTACCAACCGCTTGTAAAAGCCCTTCCACAAGCAGTTTTTAATACCAACCGCTTGTAGAGGTGACTTCCCGGCATAAGAACATCCACAGACCAAATTTTCTAAGTCCCCGCGCTCAGACCACAAATTTTCTTAGTCCCCGCGCGCTCTCAGACCTCCTGTGTCTCACCGCCGCCGCCTTCGTCCAGATCCCGCGCCACCGTCCTCGTCGACGCCGTCGGCCTCGTCCGCCACACCACCATCCCAGTGCCACTCCACCCCCGGCGCCCTCCACCATCCGGCGACACTCGACCCAGCAGGCGTGACCTCGTCGCCGCCTCCTCACCCACCTCGCCGACGCCTCTGCCACGAAGCCGCCGCCGCGTCCTCAGCCACCAAGCCGCCGCCACGCCACCATTCCACCCCGAGGACAGTGGTATAGCCCCGCGCGCTCTCCTCCTCCCTCTTTATTCTGCTGCCCACAAGGTGTTCGACTAAATGCCCACAAGGTTTTTTGTGTGTGCTGAAGGCTGCGATTTGTAATGAAACTTAAAACATTGCTTTACATATATTCTTTAGAAAGTGTTTAGCAAGAAATTTTCAGAGTAGCTTCAATCTCTCATGATAAGAAATGTACTAAACGAGTAGTACATAAATGACCAGAGGAGAGGCCGAGAGGAGGGTAGCTTAACAAAAGATTGGATAACATGAGGGCTCTGTGGACCAATAAGTTTGTGATAACATGATATTGGATAGCATTTGCAAATTGTAATTAAATTGTAACCTTTTTCCCATTTTCTTTGCAAGCAAGCTAGTAGAAGCTAGATTTCTCATTAGCTACACATAAGTTTGCTTTTCTGTACATGAACTGTAGAATTTAATTTAACAATTTATTATCCTTTTTCTTTTTGATTCTAGGATGCTCTTTTAATTGGTCATATATTTAGTAGTAGAATGTTGTTTCATAGATATCAATAGATGCTTTTTTTTTGTTTTTACCATTCACCTTACATGAACAAAACTTGAGTTAGAATCCTCCTCTTTAAACAACTTGAAGTGAATCATACCTAACCCCTTTATCGCATACGAGCGGTGTAGTTTTCTTCTTCTATGTGAGCAAGATAGAACCACTTTTATTGTAATGTTTTTGACACGGTGTTTTCCCCCCTCAAGGAAGATGCTTGGCTCTGCCTTTTTGTGCCGGATTACACATCGACAGATTCTTATCCAACTCATATATTCTTTAGAATATTATTGCTTATTTGCTCAATAAAACAAAATAATGAATCACACGGTTTCCACACTGCATGTCATCATTTCCAAAAAATGAAATAAAGTTACAAATCCACAACTATAATGGATTTATAACGTTATTTCATTTTTTGTAAATGATGGCATGCAGTGTGGTACCGTGTCATTCATTATTTTTTTATTGAGCAAATAAGCAATAATATATGAATTGTCAATTGTATATGTATCATGTGAAATGTGTAAGTATATGTGAATTGTCAATTGTATCTGTATCATGTGAAATGTGTAAGTATATGTGAAATGTCAATTTGTATATATATCATGTGAAATGTGTAAGTATATGTGAAATGTATAAGTATGTATCATTCTTATTCCACACTAATATGATTTTCAAAAAAAATAAGCCCCTGCAAGTTCAAGAAGCATGGATGTCACGAGAGCGTCCGGTACACCGAGAGGCGAAGCCATTTGGAGACATGCTCGCTTGAAATAGACTTGGTTGCTGTCTTCTTCGGCGTACCACTGTCCATAGGCTTCCTCCCGCTCCTCTTCTTCATTGATCCTGGAGTACTTACCTCTCACCGATAGCTTTGAGATAAGTACTCGGGATCAATATTTTTGAACTTGCAGAAAAACATTTTTTTAAAATCATTTTAGTTTGAGAAGCTTTGGCTGCAGGAGAGCATCCGATATGTGTGAATTGTCAATTGTATTTTTATTAAGCAAATAAGTATGTGTGAATTGTCAATTGTATATGTATCATGTGAAATGTGTAAGTTTATGTGAAATGTATAAGTATATGTGAATTGTCAATTGTATATGTATCATGTGAAATGTGTAAGTTCCGCTCCCTCACACCTCAAAGAGTTAAAATTCTCAACAATCTTGTCTTCATATATAATCTAAGCCTCGAGATTTGCTCTACTCTAGATGGCGACACCAAGGCGTGGTGACCCGGCTTTTCGATGAGGAGGAAAATCGATGTTCGAGACCATTCTGTTGGGTAGCATCTTAGCCAATGAGGCCGTTAACACCGACGCGGAAAATCGCGATGGTCTTCTTGTATTGCCGATGAGGCCGTTAACACCGATCTGGAAAATCGCGATGGTCTTCTTGACGCTGTCGATGAGGCCGTTAACACTTGGTACCGAGGTATACTCTTACCCATTATAAAATCACTATAAACATGTTAATTATTATAAAATCATTCATATTATATGTGTTTGTGTATCAACCGGTACCTCATCGCCACCCATCCGGAATGCACCGAGGACCTAACAAGAAGCCTTCGACAAAGTGCGTGATAGCAAAGGGGGCAGCGACGGAGTGTGCTAGCCGGAATCAGCAATTGGCCCTTTCAACAACGCTTGCGGCTACCACGTGAGGATCACGTCCCAATCGACATCGAAATAGGCGAAGTCCCTCACTACCAAGGAGGCGCTGCGGAATGATATGAAGGAAAATTTCACTTTTCCGAAGGATCTGAGCAGAAGGCCAAGGGATGGGCTTTGAAGAAGATGGCAACTTCCTTTCAGCAGTGGAAGTCGTCCCTCACCCGCAAGTACATCGACAAAGGAGAAAGGCCAGACTTCAATCAATTTCCTAAGCTGGCCGATCATTAGGATGCTTTCGAGGAATACAAGCGGTCGGATCACGGGACAAGCGCGAGAGACAAAAACAGGTGAATGCCGGAAGAAGAAATACCACCACCATCTCGGACCGGTGGTTACATCAAGGCTGCAAAGAAATGGGACAAGCGGAAGAGGAACGGCGAAGACGATGTTCTACAAATCGAGGATTGGGAGCCCGCTTTGTGCAATTGGTTCTTGGCTCACGGGGCAAACTTGCGATGTGGTAGCTTGGTGATGGCACCGCATCAAGAAGTTGGTGAAAGGATTGTAGAAGCCATCGAAAGGACTTCGGTCGGGATCCTTGGTGACGGACGGGGAGAATGATGAGCTAACATATGCCCTTCAAAACCACGAGCACAGGGGCGGACACGAGGTTTGGGAAGGTGCCATGGAGGCACGGCTTTGCCAAAGACTCAAGCACTTACGGGAGCCGGGACGAAGCAAGAGGAGAGATCGAGGTAGAGTGGGCGATTGGAGGAAGAGCTTAGAGCTACAAAGGCTTCCATCGATGTCACAGTCACGCAAAAAGTGTCCGAAGCAATCAGCGGCCGTGGAGCACTACGTTCGACCAATGTTGAGCGGCGCCGAATCCGTGATCGATCGAGCGCGCAAAAAAAGCGATTCTTGCGTCCTCCGTGGCCTATAGCGAGCGACCGAAGGCCCGTCATCCGTGGACAGCATCAAGGTTGGCGCCGGTCACGAGCTACACATTGATATCGTAACCTCACCTTCAAGGTGGCTTACGGCATGGCTTATCCGGTGGGCGGGCGGACATTCCATCGCAACGGATACCCTCCGGATACTCGAAGGTCACGGTGGAAGAGGTGGTGGGGGGCTTCGAACATCTCGTGCTCGAGATTGCTGGGGGCGACGACGTGACAAAGCTTGGACAGGCCCTCCATGGCACATTCATCCTCTGGCGCAAAAAGCACATCATATTTCCAGATGGTGTGGAGGTTATATCTCCAGCAAGAGAGGCCCCGCAATTTGAGCCAGCTCCAGGAGCAAGCACGCCTCCTCCACATCGACAACCCACGACTCCTCCAGCGTTGCCTGCACGCAATGCTTCCCCGGTGGTCCAGGCCACGCCTCCTCCACCTCCCGCTCCACAAAGAAGCCCGACTCTGCCGCCACCGCCTGAAAGTAAGAAGCACCCAACATCTCCAGTCACCACGCCTCCAGCATCTCCCCCGAGGAAGAAGCTCGATGTCAGAAGGAGAGATCCCGCACTAGAACCTCCTCCCACGAAGTTGGTATCCGGCAGCCAAAGAATGTCAAAGCAACCGCCAAAGAGGCCATATGATCTGACTGCGGAGGAGCTAGCTGCATCTGTAAAGATGGATGTGGCCAGGCAGCTTGCCCCAAAGAAGCCAGAGCCCAAGCTTAAAATAGATAAAAAAACTATGAAGCACTTTCAGTCATGCAGAACGGCACCGCCGCCTGTGATGAGCGACTACAAAAGGACAATAAGAAAGGCTACAGTGCAAAATACACGGGCTCCTTCGGCGGAAAGAAGAAGAAAGTGGAAGATCAGCAGAGTCTTTGAGGAGTTGAGAAAATGGCATTTACGAAGGAGGCGGGACTCAAGTCAATAGGCGAGGATCTTCGATGGCACCAACCGGATGGAAGTATGAGTTGGGCAAACCGCTAATTGATCCAAAGGATATAAAAGATCTCCCAACCAAGATCGTCAAATGCATGAATGGTACATGGAAAGGGCATCTAAGGACAACGAATGTTCCTCCTCCGTTTCCAAGATGAGTATTTCTTCATGGAACAACACGAACTATGGTCGAATTCGATGACTTGTACCATGTGTACCAAGGAGGCGAGGTCAATGTGTCTTTCATGTCCCTTTGGTGTGCTGTAAGTGTCGATCTACTAAGTTTACCGTTTGCTTCCTCTCGTACCACAAAATTGAAAATCTAATTAACTTAGTTATCCTTCTTATGTAGAATGGAGATACAACGATTTACAAGGCGGGCAAGCAGAATGTTGGCTTCATCGACCCGAGATTGTCAACGAGAAAGTCCGGTCATCGACAAGCAAAAATCGTCCGTTGAGGCATACCTTTTACATGCCTTTGTTGAAACAACACTACAAACCGTACATATACGCCCTTCAACTTCAAGTACGTGTTCTCACAAACCTCTTGTTCTTGTATTTCTTAAGCCATTGATAGTACGAGTAGCTACTTACGCATATGTTGCAATATACGAATAGGTTTCACTGGATCCTTCTAGTCATCGAGCTTGACAACAGCAGGATTACAGTTTATGACTCAAGAAGGAATCCAGTCCAAAAATACCAATGGTTCATTGACATCCTTAACAAGACATTTGCAAAGTTCAAGAAGAAGCAACAAGGAGAATTCAACAAAGAATTCGAAGTCATAGTAAGCACTCAGGTACGTACTACAAAAACTATTATTAATATACATCGCCATATCGGTTCTTCATCGATATTCGAAATTTCTCCCGTGAGCGTTAAATGCGGGCAATTTGGAAACAACTTATGTGGCTACTATGTGTTCCACTATATTCAAAGTTTTATCCATGGCGATGAGCTGGAACATTATGCCGAGGTTCGTATATACATGTCAATTTGTTAGCTACAACTTATATTTTAATTAATTGCATGTGATCAGATATTTATATACTTCCCGCTTAATTAATTGTCATCCCAACATCGATGAGCACGTTAACGTGCTCTCGCCTCACAGTCTTGCGCACTCCAAGAACAACTCATCGGCTTCATTGTCGGCGAGGTTGTATCTCGAAATGGCGAGTTCCGTAAGGTTTCGAGTTGAACACGCTGAGCTGGCAGCGACATCCACGTCGACCAAGGACAAAAAGAGTGGCGCATGCAAGAAATGAGTTCGATAATCATTTTTTCATCATTCAAAATTATAGCGTTGGTTGCGTCTATGTACTTGTCCATTTTTACACTATTAAGTTTGTTTTTTAGTGTAGTGAGCTAGCTAGCTTGTGAACATGTGTATGAGTATGCATATGCAATATATATTTAATTAGCAAAAAACTCCTCCCTCATATTTAATTTTATGGTCAAAAATGATATACAAAAACTTTGTAAGAACATATTCTAAAATACATATAATCGAAAACTCTCTCCACAAGAGGTTGGTGACTCCAACCGCTTCGAGTCTTGCTCTCCTAGCGGTTGGTAAGACTAACCGCTTCGATATCCTTCTCCACAAGCGGTTTGTAAAACGAACCGCTTGTGGAGTTCCCCACGTGGCGGCTCCACTGGCCCTCCCGAACACCTTCCCAACCGCTTCTGGTGCCACAACACAAGCGGTTCGAGCAACCGCTTGTGATACCCGACGGGTATCACACGCGGTTGCTTAGAAGCGGTTATAAAACCGCTTCTAAAAGGGGTTACGAACCGCTAGTAGTAGCCGGTTCTGTAGTAGTGCTACTTGCGGAGTTAGTGGACGCCGACTCAATAGGAAGCAGGTCTGGAAAAAATTTGGCTACCACAGCTGATACGATGCGCTTCGCAAGAAATAAAACCACGTAGGTAGCCAACCACCAGCTAGTAAAATTGCCTGCCCTCTGGGTTTGCAAGTTCAAGTGTGGCAGGCTTTGAAGTTGTAAATCACCTGCCAAGTGCAAGATGATATTGGCACGGGACAAATGACAAAGCTGTTCCCTTGGTTTGATCTGATTGAGAAGCTAGAAATAAGGACACACTTAGCCAAATCCCAACTGCCTAGCATATACAGATGGATGATATAATTCGTATGAAGGCTGATATGCCTGATTTCTTGTGTGTAAGCTGATAGATATCACATTTGGCAATATGAAGATCCAGTACATGTCCACAGTCTCGGCTGCCAGCTGAAAGAATGATGGCCAAGGATTGCCGTCAGCTTCCTTATAGCTAAAAAATCATTCTGGCTGAAGTCTGTCTGGTCGAGTTGGAACAAAAAGGCCAAGAATCTTCTTGCTATGATGGGGGTGAGTCTCGGTTGGGTGTAGGAGCAAAAGATAAATTTTTCATCGAAAGATTAGCTATCTCTAAGCCAGGCTCTTTGCCTTCTGGAGTGCCTTCTAGAGGAAAAGGAGTGATTTCAGCTGAATGAATATTAAATGGTCAGCTAAAGATATAATAGAGTCAGACCTGTATAAACTACAAGGGTCGCCAACATTACCGACTGAATACTGGCCCAATCCAGTGAAAAGCCGACCGTGGATAGTGTGCATCATTTGGAAAACTGCTCTCAAGAAAAGTTTCCCTAGTGCTAGGTGACGACCTTAGACTAGTTGTTCCATAATTACTTGATACACTTGCGTTGGCCCCTGTGAAGCCCCACAGAACAGAAAATGATCTAATCAATGTTTAGGAAGGCAATGTGTTCCTTGTCCAATACTGGACTAACTTCTTGGTTATTGTTGATGTAGGACCTCACGCTGGACCCTTGCTTCTGTTCAGTGGGCGGCGTGTGGATCGTGGATAACGACGAAGGTGCGGCGTTTCTTGGTGGCAGCGGCAAGTGGCTGATAGGTCAGCAGCAGCAATGAGAGTACTGTTGCGTTCTTCATGCTGGCGTCAGGAGTTCAGAGATTGACGACATTGGCCATTTGTTTAGTCCTGAGGTTCCAAGCTGGCGCTCTGGAGGAGTCGTCGCATGTGTCGAGGGAAGCTAGCTTCTGTCTGTCTGTAAGCCCTTCCTTAGGCGTTGTTGCTTCTGTCTCTTCTAAGAGTGCAAGGGCGTCCGCCCATGCACCCTGTGTCCTGAGTAACCACTGTGTCCCTGAAAAGGGATTTGGCGGCCTGATCAAATTTAATTTCGAGAGGGGATCTCCCCCTCGAAAAAAACGCATCCGCATTGCAAGGTAACCAATTTACTTGAGTTGTCGACATCTTCCGGTACGACTTTTAAAGCTTTCAATTGGTGGCACAAAGATATGTATCTTCGTTGTGCTATTTACTGTAGTTAATCTTTGCTAGGTAGGTGAGCTTTATGCAGAACTTTTTGTAGAAAGGAACATCTTCTCCCCCTTGTTGACCTATACTCTCTAAGAGAAAATATTCCAGACATATGTGCTGAGTGGGAATTAAAGCCGTGACTGATTGGGGAAACCACTCAATTCTGATGTCTTTGCAAGACTGACCAAACTAAACAAAGAAAGAATAGGCCCAGATAGGTAATCATTCCATACTGAATGGGGAAAAACCACTCAATTCTGATGTCTTTCCAAGACTGACCAAACAAAACATAGAAAGAATAAGGCCGGATAGATAACCATTCCATACTGATTGCTAGTATTCGTGTAGATCACGAGTACTTGTAATTTCAGGAGGTTGGTAGATATAGGTCGTTAGCCAAACACAGTATATGCAAGGTTAGCTGCTCCTTCCGTTTGCAAATAAGCGTCATTTTAGATTATGTGCGTAAAATGTTTTAAAGTATGACCACCAGTGTACAGTGAAGTATTTAACTATACATGCAAGTTACGTATAGAACGTACAAGTTTGTCTTGTTACGGTTTAGTTAACTATACATGCAAGGAAGGAGTTAACGCTTTAGTTTTTCTTGTTACGGTTGACGTAGTTTGTCTGCATTAATTGTATTTCCACCTACCTACTAGGACACCAGCTGCACTGCAGAATGTAGTGTGTATAAGTTTTGTACGGTCAACTACTACATATAGCTCGAGCCTTGAAAGTAAGTGTGCAATCTACCGTTGTAAGTTTTTACCATCAGTATGTAAAAAATATTCAGATTGGTCACATGAGCTGGATATTATATTTTCTTGTAAATTATGACAATGTATCATATATTAGAAAATGTCAACATATCTAGTACTCCTTTTCATGCGATTTCTCATTATATGATCGACCTAGCTCTCCAGCATGCCATGGCATGACCTTGATTATGGAGAGCTACCATTACATGTTCACTATCTTGGCTAAATTGATAGGATATTTCTTCAAGATATAGCGAAGAAATCATGAAGGAGGAATCATGTTGTGTTGTGAATAGAGAGGGCTTCATTGGGAAGGGAAAATGATTAAGCTAATGTGTGCACCACATGTATTAAAGAGGCTCTCATTAGCAAACACCACCTTGTATGAACCCCCCCCCCCCCACTGGTAGAGTAGAAATTAAACACTGACATACCTTTAGTTGAGTTTTTGCTATTTTGCCAAAAAGAAAAGGACAGATATTACTATTCACAAAAATCTTTGTTTTGTCTCTTCTAACATATTTTGAATGCATGTGAGGTCGAAACTTTAAATGGTGCTACAGCACTCCAAAACTACATTATTATTTTTTTTCGGGGGAACTTTCATGTTGATTTGGTGCCCAAAAAGAAGTTGAATTGCACTATCATACACCGTAGGGGTGGATTGCACATGGTATAGAGATATTTGGTTAAAAAGTTGTCTAGAAACTTAAACGAGTAGTATTTGCAAATGAAAATTAGCTGCTAACATGTTTCAAGTTGGGCATCTCTTAGACTCCTAGTGCTGATTATGCCGGCCATGTTGCACTGCTTATGTGGTTGTGGATTTAAAAGTTACCTCGACACTTTTTCATTTTCATGTCCGTGCCTTTCATCATTGTTAAAAGGGATGGATATGCTCCGCTGTAGGTGATTGCAAGAAAAGAAAAAAAAAAGGCCCTACAAACTGCATCAGCTTGTTCTCATTTGTCTTCACGCCCATTATGCTGTCTGCTGACACCAAGGAAACCCATGGTATATGTAGTCTTCCACTGCGGATCTGATGCGCAAGGAGCATTATGGACAAAACACCTGATGCGCAAGGAGCATTATGGACAAAACACTACAGTAATCGTGAAAATTTTCGTCGGCCAGTAGCCCACGAAAATAAGGTTATTGCCGACGAAAATAGTTATTTTCGTCAGCAATAGCCTTATTTTCGTCGGACCACGACCGTCAGAGATAAGGAGCCGAAAGTTAGCTTAATTTTAAATGAAACCGAGAAAGTTAGTTATTTTAAATGCGGCGAGAAGCGCCGACGAAAGTAACTGCTTGGAAGCCACAATTTTCATTGGCCACAACGGCCGACGAGAAGTAATTAATTTTCGTCGGTTTTCGTTTAGCCCACAAAAGTTAATAAGGTTTATTTTCGTCGGTTGTCGTCTAGCCCACGAAAGTTAATAAGGTTTATTTTCGTCGGTTTACGTATAGCCCCCGAAAGTTAATAGTTAATTTTCATCGGCATATTCGGCCCACAAAAATAAATTAGGTTAATTTTCGTGGGTTTTTCTGGCCCACGAAAATTATTCTGTAGCAGGGACAAAAAAACAGCCCTTTAAACCTATTTTTCATACAGATTTAGACAAATATATCATTCATAACAATTCATGCATATATATATATATATCATTATATCATCCAATTCATCCACATCATTCATTCATCCACACATATATCATTCGTTCAAATCCACATCATTCATTCATCCACACATATATCATTCGTTCAAATCTCCAAATCAGACACAAGCACTTCATACACATATATCATTCATCGAGATTACATAACATGAGATTCATCCACACATAATCAATCTCATTTCACAGATTATTACCAAACATCTCAAGATTACATAACATGAGGGTCATTTGAGTTGTGGCCGCTACCTGTGGAGCCAAATAGGTTTTGAACGAATTGAGATGGCCTCTCGGAATCCTGTAGTGAAAGCTAGTGATCCAATACTACTCGACGTCTCCATCCCTCCCCACGCACTTCTCAGGCGAATTTTTTTCAAATACTTCAATGCTTCAATTTCTTCGGCTTCAATGCTTCACTTCGTGTTCGAGCAGAGAATTTGTGCTCGAATACAAATTTCTTTAGCTTCAATGCTTGCAGTCTGTAGCTTCAGCCTTTTGGAACTTAATCTGGCTCTATAAACCTGCATGATTACAGTCAAGATCTCATTGGATAGCACCAAGTCATGCGTGGTGTTCTATACAAAAACAATTGCTACTTGCTTAGAGAGGGCTAGAAGAGCTTCTGCTAGGAGGACAACAAGCTCGAGGAAGGTGATGTGTGCACCTTCCACATCGTCGAAACTACCTCGTGGCATGTCGTTATCAAGCATAGCTATGCTACAACTAGACAGATCATAGTTCATATATATGCACTGCCTAGTTCTATCGCCATTTCAAGTAAAAAACATCATAAAAGTAAAAAACAGTTAGCAAACAACATGAAAATATAAACATGAAATACACACACCATTTTAGCACAAACAAAATACATTTACACATTCACATAATCAAACGTCTAACCTAATTATTATAACTCAATAATATCAAATCTATTCAAATACATCCATAATATTCAAAGGGTGAAAACAAATCAATAAATTACATTACAACTGACATATATCAAAGTTTACACAACACTTCAGTTCTGGTTGAGCGTTGGACAACACTTGAAAGTGTGCCCCGTGTCGTTGCAAATGGAGCATTTTTTCACTCGACGGCCACATTCCATAGCATCCATATCATTCTGGATATGTCTTGTTTGGCATCGTTCGACTCCCTTAAGCCTGTCGATGTCCAGAACCCATCTTATATGCTTTCACATATGATGGTTGTGAGACCCCGTTCTGATGAACAAGAACCTCCATGTGATTACTGTGCTATTCCCTGGATCAGTAGCTAGCACTCACATGTTTACAACAATTGGAATCACAACCACACAATATAATAATTAAGCGGAAGCGATTATACAAATAATATTACAACTCAGAGAAATATAGCAGCAAAAGAAGCAAGCCTTGTGGTTTACCCATCCAATCCCACAACAACCCGACTGCATAAACTTGAGATAGAATCTGACGAAGAAAAATCCCGCAACTTACGATGGACAACTTCGAAGCTACGCGAACTCGACCACCTACATATAATTAGGCAAGGGTGAGTACTTTACGTACTCAGCAAGACTTGAGCAAACCTATCATACATGCAGGCCATTACAAAGGAAAGGCTAATCTGTTCATTTGTATAAAGCGAATTTCATTTGTAAACCAAGTTATTTGTAAACGGAATTTAAAAGAGCATGATTTGATTGATAGCAAATAAATAAAGCATAGTAACACTCACGGTCCTCCATGGCGTGAGCGGCGAATCATTCACATTCACGAAATTCCATCAATGTCGGCCCTTTGACATAAATCACATTTTACAAAGCGAATGATACCAACCCATTTGAGAAATAATAAAACAGCTTAACATTGGAATGACTTCACCGAGTGCTCATGACCATGGTGAAAGCGCCGCTAATCGATTAGATTTAAACTCTGCAGAGGTGTACAACTTTACCCGCAAGGAATGATCAACTTTTGCCGACACACTTCCTTAGGGGTGGCGTCAAGAAGACCATACATAGTTATTTGCATTACCTAGACATGGCTTTGGTCGGCCGGGCGTTAATCCCCAGTAGAACTAGAAACACACACACCACACGTGGTTCCTTTCACGCGGTGGATCCACTTTCACACACTCAACACAACGTTTCTAGACACAATGAGGCGTACACCGTTGCATGGGTAGAAACCCGTCGAACAGCACCAAACCGGAATGCCTGTGCTAAGCTCCCGCCTACCAATGAACAAAGCCATATCCAGGTACGTAACAAGCTATGGCTAACCCATCCTCACCCTTGTGGTTGCACGGAAATCTCGGATCAATAGCGTCCCATTGCTCGGTCCTTAATTTTGACACGGGCGACACTTCACCCTACACTACGTGCAATTCCTTTCGCACATCCGGCTATTGCCAATAATCGCCCGCATCAACACATAGTTTTCTTTTGGGTTTTTAATCAAAGTACCCACAACCAACAAGGACATTTTCAATGTTTTCGGAAAACAAATCTTGGTTTGATCATGTACATCAATGACTCTAAAGCATGGCTAAGCCACGAATAATATGGACGATATTCCCATGGCGACATTAAGTAATGCCTAACCTTAATCTATGGCTATCAAGGTTCACAAGTCCATAATCATCAAAGGATTCACGAGACAACGGTATAACTACCAATCCACAAATTAGCAATTTACATAAAGTAAACGCATGCAGAAACAATTTGATGCACAAAAGGAGTATAAAATAGTGGGATCAATATGACCAAAGGATTGCTTGCCTTGCTTAATCATTGCATACGGTGAAGAGGAGGTCATGATCGACAAAGATGACGACGAAATCGGCGACGTTGGGTTCTACGTCGATCAGCGGAAAAAATAGCAAAAACACTAACTTTAATAAGAGCGAAAGGAAATAGATAGCGAAACAAATAAACTCTTCACAAGAACAGGGATTGCTCTTTTATGAATTTATTTATTTTGTTTTATGAATTCAAGATGCAAAGATTGATTAGATTGATAGAATTAATCATTAGTTGCAAGGTATATTGATCTTACTGCTCTCAGCACATTCTGGAACCTTATTGCTTATGTGTTTTGCTTTAGTAGGATTTAGATTCCAAGCAAGATAAAACAAGAATATTTTCTCAGATTACTGCAGATCATATCTTAAAGATCAATTCTAGGCTATTCTTTACTAAATTCAGGTTTAGATGAGCTGCTTTGCGAGTTATTGAAAAGGCTTAAATGATCATATTAGTGTATGAATGATTTGTTCTTTATCTTTAATTGATTTTGCTTAGAATTAGTTTTATGCAAGTTAGATTTACTGATTTAGGCTACTGATAACATATTCGTGATACTTGAGAAGGTTCTGGTGATAAAAATATCTTAATTACAGGTTTCATCATTCTTACGATTCAATATCAAGTTCAGAAAGCTTAACACTTAAGGTTATTTGACTATTAGGATTTGTATGCAAAGCATGATGGAATATGGTTATTTCTTCATAACATGATGATTTACACTTTGTATAACAATCCTAAGCTAATTCCATAAATTTTAGGCTTTGGCCGATACATTATATTCATTGCTGAAATAGCTTAAGTGGCATTATAAGTTTAACGATATTCGGAATCGGCCAAAAAGGGAAATGACAAGTTAACGATTAAGGGTTTTAGGTTGATAAGATTAATATGCAAACTTTAATGGAATGAGATTCTTTTACGAATATGGTAGTATAAACTTTGTACAGTGTTTCTAAACTAGTTTTACTGATTTTTGGTATTTAAACGAGTTATTTTATCTATCGTTGAAATAGCCTAAACGATCATATTTTGAAACCTTAAATCGGCCAAGTTTTAAAGTTAGTTTCCAACTATACTGTGCATGATTCTTGATTCATCTTTCAGGTATTAACAGGTAGCAATCCTAGAATTGCTTTAAAGTTGGTTTGGCATTATTTCAACTTTAATTTCAATAGATTACCTATTTACTTATTGTTATCATTATCATTTTCTTTCATTAAGAACATGCAACTTAAATCTTATCTTAAACATTTTTGCATACATGGATCCTTACTGTTTTAGGGATCTAATACAAATTACATGATTATTTTGTAAGCCCTTATGCTATTGTTTTGTTAATGGCCATAACAAGGTTAATTAATGATTATGTAGCAATAATTTTATCTGATTCTAATTATTGACAACTCTTATTGCTGGAGTATATATCTATATATGAATCTTCCTATATATGTATACTAGCATATGTGTGATTATGCATGCAAGAGGGTGCATGAATAACCAGAGACTCATTTGAGTTCAATGCTGTCACTTACTTAACTAAAGTTGCATTTTATAACTTCTGATCATACCATTTTCCTACTTGTACTTAAAGCATATTCTCATTTTAAACTATACAGGTGACATTGTTTTACTTAAGGATTTATTAAGCTACTGGGGTATCTCTACTTAAATATTATTGCTTTACATTTTTAAGCTATTAACAGTATCAGGGTTTTCATAAAAATTCACTTTCCTTTATTTTGCCTAAAGTTAAAATTATTAATTCCTTAAAACATAAAGCTCTTCTCATGCATTACATTTACTAGAATTCACACAGTAATTCTTCTAAAAATATTTTTGCACATCTATAAACTTCCTGATCTTAGATAAAGATATAAACATATCTCACTGGTTTGGGACTAAAAATACACAAGCTGTTAATGGTTATTTACATTTCGGCCAGGAAGGTTGGATGGAAAGTCAAGAATGTGTTTTACCTATGGGAAAGCGTCCTTTGGCTCTGCTCTCCTCTTCTTCAGTCGACAGCTCCTGTGCGCAGAGGCAGAACAGAGCATCGGTTAGGGCTTCGCGGCAACGGTTTTCTGGTGAAGATCCGGCGAATGCGAGAGCATGGAGAGGAAGGGCTCGGCGAGGAGAGTCTGGAGGCGGTGTCAATTCGGCGGAAGAGTCTCCGGAGCAGCGCGCCCACGAGCTCAAGCGGCGGCGGAAATGGCGGGAGGTGGAGGAGGCAAACAACGGCGTTAGAGATCGAATCGGTGGCGGCTTGAGCATCAGTGAGGCTAGGGCATACCATTTTGGCGGTTGATTCATTCGGAGAAGCACCGAGCTGAGCTGCCCACGGCGACCGGACTTGGAGGAGAAAGGCGCACGGGAGCAGCACCATTTTTCATGAGGGAGCTTGAATATTTCTGGGGGCTTTTGCTCAGTGGAACTTGGGGATGCTCTGAGTTGAAGGAATTTGGGAATGAATCCTTATTTCATGCGGATAGGTTTCGGATTCGAGTTTGGGAGCTCACTGGAAATGGCGGAATTGGGATGAGATTCTTGCGCCTGGCTTGAGGAGAAGGAAGGGGAACCGAGGGGAATGAGAGAGGGCTTCATTGCGGTCACTGGGGCGCAGCTTATAGCCAAGGAATGGAGGCGAGTGAGTGGAATTTGTGGCTGCAAATCGCTGGCTGCGCTCAGAGCTTCGGGCAGGGGCGGAACAGTGTACGTAGCTGAAGCGAAACCAATGAGAGAGCGGGTGAGTGCAGTGAGGCCAATGAGAAATCGAGTGGGAACGGTGAGGCCAATGGGAAATCGAGTAAGAGCAGCTTGCTCGAGGAGGGGAAGAGAACCAGGGAGGAGCGAACGAGACAAAGCCTGACCGTGAGACTGGACCCACTTGGCAGTGAAGGCAAGAAATTGGCTTAAGGTTTGACTCAGGCAAGCGCACTGCTACTAGCCAAACTGACCACTGATTCATTTTTAATATTCAGATTGATATTCATATATTTCTATTTGTGCATAATTTGGTTGCTCCACAGATTTTGGATTCAGAAAATAAATTATCTTCAAGTCTTCTTTTGTTCTTTTAATTTCTTTCATTCCCTTTCATTGTCTTTGCAATTACAAGATCCAAGAAATCAATTCAGAAAGTCACAATTTTCATAAAACTCAAAAATACTCAAAACACAAATTCACATTATAGCATTTTACTGTTTTAAAATTTTCAGGGTGTTACAATGGTCCATGAATAAACCAACCGCACCGATACCGTACATTTCTCTACTCCAAATTGCATTCACTGCCTCCTTCATAAAAAATTGATCCATGAATATGCCCGAATCCATGTGAATGGTGGAACATGCAGCAATTATGTGTGCACAAGGCCTTTGTAGCAAAAGGGGCTTGTTGCATGTGCAGGAACAACTTTGCCTCCTAAGGGTGCATCCTGTAGAACTCTACCACGGTTCATCCCACGATCGCCTTTGTCCCTACACAATATCTCAAAATGAAACTCTCTCATCCCCATCTTGAATGCTCTATGCATTTCCCCCTTTTTTTCTTTATCTTCTATATATGCACTGATCATATCTGCATACTCTATGGAAGGATTATACATGGCAACAAACGCCTTCGCATGACGATCTACAAATTACTTCATAATCCCACGAAGAACTCCCTTGACTAGAGCAATGAGAGGAAGGGGTCTCAGACTGCTCATTATCCAATTGTACACCTTTGCCAAGTCAGTCGTCATAATATTGTACCTTGCACCATTTGTGTCATAAAGCAAAACCCACTTCTCCTTTGGATTATTTTCAATCCATTCAAAGAAAAACTTTGTCGCCCTATCAGTCCTCCTAACCAATTTCAGAGAATCCATAGGTAAGTCATGAAGTGCTATAGGGGCCTCTTCTACATCAGGAGTCGGGTTCTTCGTAGTCTCTGTTTTATGCTTCCTCGTTAGTTCGTCTTGCTTCGTCCATAGTGAATAGAACTTCTGCCACTGATTCTGATTGCACAACATCTTGAACAGATTTGAATTGCATGTAAAAGTTCGACCCCATGTGCCCTTTCACCACCTACTCTTCAAATTTATCCATGGAGTCGGCTCGTCTTCACCTTGCTGTAACTACAGAATTGCCTTCAACAACCTAAGATGAAGATCATGTATTACACAAACTTGAAGTTGGTAGCCAATGATTCTGACTTTCACATTTCTCAGAAACCAAAGCCAGCTATTTGTGTTCTCACTCTCCACAAAAACCAACGTGACAAGTAGAACCTAATTGTTGCCATCTGCTCCAATGGTAGTCAAAATCTACCCCTTGTACTTCTCGGTCAAGAATGTGTTGTCCACACAAAATAATAGTCGGTATTTTCTGAATGCATTGATATGCTCACTGAATATGAAAAATGCTCTCTTTAGAACTATCTTCCTCGGGAAGCGCTGCTCGAAAATATCTACAATTGTCCCAACATTCCTTCCTTGTAGGGATGGCAACAGGTCGGGTCAGGTGCAGGTTTTACAAAATCCGACCCGAACCAAAATCCGAATTGGAAAACCTGACCCAAACCCTAATATCCTATTGGGTAAAAAACTATACTCGAACCCGAACTCGGCGGGTACCCGAAATCTGACGGGTTTGTGTAGTACGGGTGGCAATAGGTTGGGTCGAGTGTGGGTTTTGCAAAACCCGACCTGACAAGAAACCCGAACCAAAAAACCCGAGCTGAACACAGCGGGTATTCGAAACCCGACCCCATACTCCAAGGGTACCCAGAACCCGACGGGTACCCGATGGGTATGTGCGATATTTTAGGTACCCGATGGGTACCCGCAGGTGAAAATTAGAACCTGAACCCATTTTGCGTACCCGACTCGAAGAACCCATGGGTAAAAATTAAAACCCGAACTCAACCCGATCGGATGCAAAAACCGCAGGTACCCGAACCCGCGGGTCTAATTTCCATCCCTACTCCCTTGAATGGTTTGAAGCATGCTAGGCAGGTTCTGGTATGAGTCTTCGTATGTACCGAACCTAGCTTCAAGGGCTTTCTGCCTCACCCTCCGGCCTTTGCATAGCTTATGTTGTACAGGAATCTCTGCTCTATTACAAGTATAATAGAATGAGGCTTGAGATCCAGGTTGTCAATGATCTCTCTGTACATTATGTTTGCAACAAATCCCGAAGAGACGTTTCTATACGATTGCATAGACTCTACCATCACATATGTATGTGAAACGTCTATGGAATACTTCCAAATAATGTCCCAATTAGGATGGTACACATGAACACGCCATGGGCAACCCTCCATCTTGCACTTGATGTCATAAACCTATGGTGATGATTTAACAACCTTAAATGGTCTATGCATTAACACTGCCCATTCCTTCATAGCCTCTTGCACCTCTCACATTTGTAAATTGCCCCCAACTGCACCTTGTTCCCACCATACTCCCATTCAACACTTTCACTGTCATTCACTACTACATTTTCGAACTGGTATTCCTCTCACTCATTAGGGTAACTAGGGTGAGAAGCGCGCTACGCTGCGCCGTATGGTATGAGGCAGCCAACAGACAATAAGGTGGTTCTTAGGTATGTTTAGGGCTGAAGGGATCATTCACATGGAGAAACAATGTTTTAAGAGATTCACATTTCATATCCAAAAATATGATATGAACGACAAAGCCTGAGCAAATCAGCGGAATCAGGAGACAGAGGTGTCATCTTAGCTCAACTATGCTAAGTAGAGTAAGTCAAAATATTTGCTTTCACATGAAATCTAGATACAATACCGAACTCTAGCGATTTGACTAAATTACCTCCCAATTTTGAATAAAACAGCAGCTAAAGGTCAGAGTATTACCTATAAAAGCAAAGCAAAGAACCGGAACTAACTGTGATCAAGTGAGCTAGCACAGAAACACTTCGAGAAGTCAGAATATTACCTGCAAGAGCAAAGTAAACCAATCAGAATTTGCAAGATAGTGTTACTGGAAAAGAAGAGCCAACAAAGTTTACTGCACAGGAAGAATTTGTCTAACTGAAGGCATTGACTTATCATATGTTAGAATGGCTTGGTGCCAATGTGAAGCACCAAAGTGTTACAACCTAGATAATAATAATGCAGACAAGAGTAGTTCATAACAGAGCGTTCCTTTTTTGCGATATGAACTAATTTGTAGTTGGAGAATATTTTCGAGTTTGGCTCAAGCACCGATAAATAGGTCTAAAATGATTCAGACCTTCTGTATAACTCTGCAACCGTACATTTGAAGGCTGAGTGCTAAGATACGTCAAATTAGCTAATCTGCCAAGGCTGAGTGCTAAGATACGTCAAATTAGCTGATCTGCCAACTCCTTTATCTGAGTTGTGCTCCCTTGCGAAAAAAACTGGTTCAAAGGTTCATGGTGAGATAGATAAAATAAGGTTGGCTATTGCACTGACAGACAAATCATTGTTACCCATACCTTCTGAACAACATAATTTCCAAAGACATCAGTCATCAATGTATTAGGTCATTTGTGCTGCTAAGTCAGATTCACACCTTGCAAACAATCACCACCCTCCTGACATTCAAAAGTCGATGGTCCTATCATGTAACAAAGGGAAAAGGGAATGTTAAACCATTAAGCGCATATAAAATTTGTTTATGTGTACATGGATCACAAAAATAGAATGGGAATAAAGAGCCATCGGACATATTTCTATACCTGGTGTGCTCTTCAAGAGACCTGTCACAAAAAAAGAACAAAATATCAACATTAGCTAAGAACTTAAATGTAGCAGTAGATAGAGCTTTTTTAGAAAGACATGATTTGTTCGAAACAAACAAAGGCTGAAGTTTGCTCAACTACAGACAACAGGATTAGAAGTTAGTACGTGTGTGCGTTCTAAACAGTGTACTACCAAGTACCAATCGTGGAGCAACCAATTTGTGCCACCGAAATAAGATAAGTTATTCTTTTAGGTTATCTATAATCAGCAAATCGCAGCTATAGAAACCGGTAGGCAAGTCAATATCACCATTCACCAACTCCTTTGCAGACATCCTTACTTGGCATGTCATTTGGCCAAAAAAAAGGGAAAAAATAAAGAAAAGGAAAATAAAGTAAAGAAGAAGAAGAAGTTCACATAATACCAGAATTTGTCACCATTTCCATATTAATTCCAGAAACATATCTGTTAACGTATTGTATTATTACTTGAATGAAAGTTTCCCTATTCTGATTCCTCATGGGTTTGCTTGCAGTAATATCCAAGTCACTGTAATTAAACACACGTCAATAGTTTTAAGGTATGTAGGTTGTCTTAATAGCTACATAAATTGCCTAACAATTGGTAATTGAGTATGACATCATCGAAAATGTGCAACAACCACCTATACAAAATTATCAAATTACTAACAACAATATAAAGCACATCATTCATAGATTACATTCAGAATAGCATGAATCAATAATCACTAATTACCTGAGGAAAGCGTGGTTTTTATAGTGCGTTTTCCGACACAGGTTTTCGACAACATTCTTCAACTGCAGCAGCTGAGAGTAAATTTCCCTGATACCCTGTGCAACACAGTAGCTATTATCATTGAGCACCATATCTCACTAAAGAGAAGGTTTTGCCAACCAGCACAGTCCCCACCGGCCCCAACATACAAAGATCCCGGCGGACCAAAATCCTTATGTAATTCCATTGCAATATGGTCAAGCTAGGTTAGGCTGTAATCCCATTTTTGTTGCAATAAGGTCTGGTTGTAGAATAGAATAGACTGCGCTATAGAGCACCATATATCCAAGATTCACAAATTGGAATTAACCAAAGAGCTCCGAGACCCAATAATGCATAGATTCAAGCACAAACGAATCAGGGTAGCAGCAATAGGAAGATGGAAAGAAAATGACAATCATGTCTCCATTCCAGAACAAAGAAATTAGACAAACTGTAGAACAAAATATGAATGCACAGACAAAATAGGATAAGGTAAAATATGTTGCAGATTTGCAATAAGGGCATATTAACGAAGGGTTACATCAGTTCTCACAAATGTATCGAAAGATTACAGGTTCAGGTCTTACCATCGCAAAGCCTTGTAAGAACTTCATAGCCTGTTGGACTGTTGTCACGAGACCTTAAATATCACAACTGAACCCATGCTGGATACTTCAAGGAAAGGGCTAGAGAAAACACGAGTACAAAGTAAATTCCGAGAGAAGCAAATTTGATTAGAGAAGGAATAGTTTGATTAGAAAAAATGAGAAAACAACCTAGTTTCCTTATGAGGCGAGGACAGCGTCGGAGGCACAAACAATCAACTCATACAAAGAAGAAATAGTGTGATTAGAGAAAGTGAGAAAGCAACCTAATGAGATGGCCAAAGTATAATAGGCAGTAATCCATACATAGGCATACGTGGAAGAAGGAAACCACACAGTAGAAGTATATTAAAATTTTAGCCTCGTAGGCAAACATGAACGGATACCTCGAAGCAGAACTAAGGTCCAACTTATAAATGTAGCAGAAGTCCAGATGATTGAGGTCTATGTGATCCTGGAGCTTCTCCTGTAATTTTCTTCTTTTTTTGGTTTTGCCTCTAGAAGACAACGAGCAAGCAACCTTACCTGGATGTAATGCCCGGGAGGCGCCGTCCTCCCAATCTCCCGACAACACCAATGAAGGAAGGAGCACCGAGTTGCATCCAAGCACAAAAAGGAGATCAGTAAACAACAGGATGGCGATAAACTCAGGCAAACTTAGAAACAAGAAAATAAAAAAGAAGTACCTGGGCTCCTAATAGGCCACCGATGGCAAGTGAGCAAGTAACTTGGCACAGATCTGGCTTGTGTTGAGGCTGAGCTGGCGAGCACAGGCTGGTTGGGCGGCAGACGAAGGATGGGGTGTGCCCGACACCAAGCGAGGTCGTCGCGGTAGAGGAACACGGCGAGGAGGGTGGTGTTCTTGGCGGCGAAAATTTTTGGGTGAAAGATTCCTCTGGCTGATTCGGGGGTGCACAAAGAAAATAGGGAAGCGAGAGGAAGGGAGCAGAGCAGCACCTCGACGTGGGGAGGGCTCGAAGGCTTCGCCTGTCTCGGCGGCGCCGAGGCCTCCATGGCGGAGTGGTCGGGTGGGCAAAAACGGCTGAGGGCGCCGAGGAAGTCGACGGCCCTCGTCTTGTGCATCACCTTGGGGGCCTCGGTCGGTGGCGTGGGCTCGGGATTAGCCGCACCAGGCGGCGGCGGGAGCGCGGGACGTTATCGTTCTAGTAGACGATGGGGGTGCGGCGGCCGAGGAAGTCGACAGTCCTCGTCTTGTGCATCACCTCGGGGGCTCGGTCGGCGGCGTGGCTCGGGATCCGCCACGATAGGCGACGGCGGGAGCGGGGGCGATGGACCGTGCGACGGAAGAGCGAGGCACAGCGCCCGAAGTAGTCGAAGGAACAAAGCGCTAACCCGCACCGGAGAGGCCTCGCACCGAGAAAGCACGATCGGGCGGACACGCAAGGCGATGGACCGGGCGACGGAAGAGCGAGGCGCAGCGGGCGAAGGAATCGAAGGAACGGAGTGAGATACTCGGCGATACTCTCGGAGAGGAAGAGCGACACGGTCGAGGAAGCACCGACACAAGAACAATCGCGAAGGCCCAAGCCACGAGGCGTTTGAACTACGGCCACGCTCGAACCCATTCCGTCGCTAACACAGCAGAAACAACGCCGTCACTAACACAGGAAAAATAGCGATAACTCTCCGCTCG